>CAUYPO010082426.1:0-37503 GCA_963574435.1 Cheirogaleus major | reverse complement strand
AAATCTACCTTGTAATATTACCTTGGTTTATGATGCTTTTTAAAATGAATGTGATGTTCATTTTTGGGTGAGTCATAATTCTCTGTTTTTATGACTATCATAAACATAACTCTTATTTCCATTTTTATAATGAATATGTGTTTACATTAAATAAAATATTAGATATAGTAAAAAAAAAAAAAGAATGCAACCAGATCTCCTGGCCCAAATCATTTTAAATATAATACCTGCCTCTCAGATTAATTTACAAGTCAATCTGTTTCCCCCCATCCATTCATTCTCCCAGATATTTATCCATCCTCCCGAGCAACCCTTTATTGGCCCCAAACAAAATTACCTATATTCCTCAACTCCCCTTCCCTTCTAAAAAGAGAGTGTATAAATTTCTGGACCCCACTGGGATATTGGGTAACCACTCTGTGATTCTCCCAGTGCACACGGTAAATAAATCTTTGTCTGATTAATCTGCCTTATTGTGAATTGATCTTTCAGGAACCTTCCGGGGCAAAGGGGAAGTTTCCCTTCACCCCCATACCACCTTGATGGGGCAGGGAGTGACCATGAAGCTGGATTTGGGTGGGCCAGAGGAGACTCTTGGCTTTATATTTATTACTTGGTCTACTAAGCACAACAATCACATAATGAATTTGAACTTTGAAAGAAGTCTATGTAGTTCAAAGACCTAACTGTCAAAGTGAGAGGATATTTCATGGCTCAGTGTGATAAATGCTACAACATGGTGATGGAGTTTTGGGGTACCATGCATTGTGGTGGGGGATGGGTTGAATGCTGTCTCCTCAGAAGATCTGTGTCCAAATGCCTGGAACCCATGTATGTTACTTTATTTGGGAAAAGGGTCTTTGCAGATATACTCAGTGCCTGGATTACCTGGATGGGCCCTAAATCCAATGACAAGTGTCCTTATAAAAGAAAAGCAGAGAGAGATTTGAGACACACAGAGGAGAAGGTGACACGGAGACAGAGGCAGAGACTGGAGTGATGTAGCTACAAGCCAGGGAATGCCTGGGAGCACCCGAATCCACAAGAGGCAAGAAATGGACTTTCCATTCCTACACAGGGAATGTGGCCCTGCTGTTACCTTGATTTCAGAATTCTGGCCTCCAGAACTGTGAGAATACACTCTGTTGCTTTAAGCCACCCAGTTTGTGGTCATTTGTTATGGCAGTCACAGGAAACTAATATAGGAGGGCAATTTCTTTTTCTCGGATGGCTGAGGCAGGCTTCCCTAGAAATGTGGCTCTTGTATTGCACCTAAAAGGAAGTAGAAGGGGAGAGAAGGCTACTCCAGGTGGGGGGAACGGCAGGAGTGAAGGCACAGAGGCCTGGTGGCGTTGGACTCAGCGTGGCCGGGTGTGCGGTGTGTTGTGCAGGTAAGGTGGGGAGAGAGGCGGAGGGTGAAGCACCATGTTTTCCGCTGACTTTTTAGTTGGAGAAAGTAATTCACAAACAATTTAAGGATATTTCTAAGAGGACTGAGCAAATTCATGTCAGAGACAGAAATGGGGTAAAATCTACCTTCAGTATCATGTTCACAAGGAAGGAGATCGCAGCCCCGGAAAGCCCTGAGAAAAAGAGAACTGAGAACTGACTCCCTGTCTTCAGAATGCAGCAGCTTGTCGGGTCTTGAGGGCTCCATTCTCAGCCAGTTCGCTCACATTCCTAGGCAGACAGCGTGCTCTGGTATCCATGTAATCCCTGCCAGAGTGGGAAGCCCCCAAGCTAGGGAGAAAACAAAATATTTTCATCATTTGACATGATAAAGCGTGTGGCTCTGGAGTATAAGAACTAGCACAACCGTGGCATGTCCTATCTTATCCCACTCCCTCCATCCCTGTGGGAAACAAATCTCCACCAGCCAGCACATCGGAGAGGTCTTCTGGTGGCCTGGAAGGTGACAGAAGCCATTCCCTTTCTTTGCGTACTGTATGTGGACTGGACTCTGCACCAGCACGGATTCTGCCCTGCTCAGCAGAGTGTTTGCTGTGGTTGAATGTGGCTCCTCCTTGAGACCCTTAGAAATGCCCAAGTGGGGCACTTCTGGTGCTACAGATTGAGGCCAAAAAAAAAAAAAGAAGAATGTGCTTACATGTCAGAAACACTTGCAGATGTACGGCTGAAAACATTTGCTTCACAGGACTGACACTATAAATAGGATGTGGGCCAGCAAGGAGGCAGCACTTTGCATGGGTGGCCTTGTCTTCGTGGCAGAGAAATTTCCCAGCAGCACGCACCAGTGGGGCTGGCTCTGGATCCAATGAAGCTGTCACGTCATCATTGTGACATGGCTCAGGACTGCCCCAGTGCCAAGCCTTTTCCCTCAATGTTCAAAAACCCATCTGCCATCATCTCTGGAAACTTTACCCATTGGTGGTGCACCATGCAGGCAAAATCCCACCGACCCTGTGGCTGGGGCAGGGTGTGCATGAGTGGACGGTGCGAGTGTGTCTGGGTGACAGCATGTATGCATGACTATGCGAATGAATGTGTTTGTGTATATGAATATATGAGTGTGCATGTGTGAGGGTGTGAGTGTGAGTGTGTCCATGTGTGTGACTATGTGAGTGTGTGGGTGTGAGAATATGAGTGTGAGTGTGACTGTGTATGTGTGAGAGAGTGTATGTGTGTGTGTGAGTGTGTCGGTGTACGTGCAGCAAGTCCCAGCCAGGGAGAGTTCTGCTCCCATTAGGGTCCCAGCCCGAGTGCTGTGGGAGTCCTCACTTTCCCCTGAACAGCGGGAGGAAGGTTCCTGCCTGCTCCCAAGCAAAACCAAAAACCTGGGGCTGGGAGTGTGAGGACACGAAGGAGCCTGGAGAACGGGGTTCATCTGGTGGGTGACAAGGCCCACAGCAGAAGCCCTGCTGAGTGGAGACAGAGGTAGTTGCTGGGGCAGGAGGAGGGATCAGGCTCACTGGTCCGGTCCTGATCACAGCCACTGTGGGCCCACGGGAGGAACCAACGGAGCAGGGAAGCAAAGGTCATACATGGAAGTGACTCTTCAGCCCCAGCAGCCAATGAACCGGCCAGAGAAAGCAAAACGGGTAGGAAAACAACACCTCTCCAGGACCGAATGCTGGCAGAGCAGGGCAGTTTGACAGGCTTGATCCAGAAGCTGGATATGTTCATAATAAAACTTTCACGTGGTTGAGAAGAAAGCTTGGGCATTTGCTGTGCTCTCCAGACATTTATTCCCATCCCAATTTAGAAATAAATGAAGGCACCATGTGGCGTTCTTTGATGTCCATCATCTCACAGTCAGGCCTTCCAAATCTTAGGTCCATCTTACAAAAGGGGAAATTGAGGCTCACAAAGGTGAAGTAACTTGTCGAGAGCATAGGGTAGGATGGTAAGCCCCGGTCTTGGGGACATGCCTGGGCAATGACAGGAGTCCTGATTGCGCTCTTCCTAGGTGGCAGTGTGGAGAGACATTCATAATGGCGAAGGGGGTTTCCCTCCTCTCATGACACAAACACCTAGTGCTTATTTTGCCTGGGAAGTGTCACAGGAACTAAAATCCACTCTCTCCTTTGCTCTTGACGATCTTGCAAGTTAGATATCAATATCTTATCTCCTTGTCTGGACCAGACGGAGAAAATTTCTCCAAGGACACACAGCCAGGTAATACTGGAGGCAGGAGTCAAACCCAAACCTGTTTAATCCCAGTGCTCTGGTCCATTCCACTTCCCGCTCTCCCTGCCCTCCCACCGACTCCCTGCCCCCGTGTCCTGTTGGCAGCTGGCCCTGCCCACAACAGGAGGTGCATTGCACCCATGCAACAATGCTCATTGCTCATTACTCAAGGCCTCCCAGGCCTCCCAGTGATTAAGCCCTTAGAACTTCCCCCCAGCCTCGGGTGACATCATTGCATAATTAAGGTGACTGTGATGCCTGACTGCGTGCACCAAACAAAGGTCCCTTGTTTTAATTTATCATCCGAGCTCTCCTTGTGCAAGACTGAGCTCCCACTGGTAATTAAGGGAGAAGGTTTAACCTGGCTGAATGAGAGCAGGGCTTGGGGCAAAGTGGCAGAAGGGTGACCCAATGTCAACTCTTAATTTGATATGGAAATGAGGGTACCAATAAAAGATAATAAGGGGAAGCTTACCCCAGAGAGAGGAGGGCTCAACACTAATTTGAAGCTTTCCTTTTATGTAATTTTCTTGCCAAGTAGCTAAATAGATTTTTTTGTCTCTTGTTATTTCTCAGCTGACCCTTTGATGGAGCTACTACTAAACGGTCACATGCTCTGAAGTTGATCACTTTCTCCCCAGAGCATCGTGCCAAAGCACACAGATTCTGCAGCATACACTACAAAGATTCAAAGCCAGCTTTGCCACTTCACTAGCTTTGTAACCTCAGGCAAGTTACATAAATTCCCAGTACCTCAGTGACCACACCTACAAAACAGTAGTAACATACTGGTACCTGCCTCAGAAGGGTGTTGTGAGGATTCATGTGAGTTAATGTATGTTCAGTCTTGAAGACAGTGCCTGGTGCGTAAGCACTTTGTGTTTGTTATTGTTCCTTCAAAACTCTCTTAACTATCTGTGTACAATTTTATGGTGTTTTGCAAAGTAGGTGTTCAATAAATATCCCTTCAGGAGATTTTCTCTCTTCCTCTCATCCCTCTCTTTGTCCTGCTCTCTCCACAAACAGGGGCCCCATTTCCACCTTCATACACAAGCAAAAGTGAATTGTGGGCCATACCCATTAGCACGTGCTTATGATGCGCTAGGGAGGAGCTCACCCGTTGTGGGGTGCTGGGGCCGGTGGACAGCGGCCTGGACTGTGAGAGTCTGATAGAGCACATGCTTGGGGTGTGGGTTTGCATTTGGAAGGCGTGCTTGAAGATGAATTGTTCACCATCTCTAGGAACTGACCAAGCCTGGGAGGGGCAGTCCCCCCAGAGCCAGCAAAGCCCTAGATCCCCTGATGTCAAAGCGCCGGAATGTGGAAAATAAAAGACATGCTTCACATGGTGACTTGCCAACCTCCTTGCCTGGGAACTGTCAGTTGCCTTAATGTAATGTACATTCAAGGGCCCCCCAAGGGAAGCTGAATTGTACAGCAAAGCCCGTTTTCCTTACTGCGCTGAGCTCCCCTGCCAGCCCCCCATAGCTGACTGGCCAGGCCAAGGATTCAAACGTAACAGGATCTGCCAGCAGGGGCCAGAGCAACGCGCTCACGTGGTCAGCACTCCTCGGAGGGCTTTCCTCACCTGCCTCTACCTGTCTAAGGAACTCCCGTGGCTTCTAGCTAGAGATGAGGCAGCTCCCTAAACTTTACCAGCCATATCCTTGTTTTCTCCCCTGAATTTCCACACCATTTCCCCCCTATTCTTTCTTCATGGAACTTCTCACTTTCTGCCATTTAATATATTTTTATTTGTGTATCTGCCCTTACCTCCTTTAAAAGCCTGCAAGCACCCTGAGGATGGGGACTGAGCAAGTCATCTCATTCATTCCCTATGCTCCTCGAATTCAGCACCATGCTCAGTGCATAAGTGTCTAGTGAGTACTTATTGAATAATGGAAACCTAATATTTTATGTTAGGTCCCTCAGAAGCAGACCCCAAAGCAAGGATTCTGGGCAAGTTGTTTATTTGGTCAGTGATCCCAGGAAGCCCTAGCAGGGGTGTGGGGAAGGAGACAGGGAAGAGGGGGAGGCGGTCAGTACAGCATGTGCTAACGAGCCGTTTACCACCAAGGGCAACTGGGGCTCGATCCTGCTGGTGTTCTGTGTAGGACACAGCTCAAGTTGTCCGAGCTGGGTTATTTGTCCAGATGTCACTGGAGGTGGGCTGCCCCTGGGCCAGTTAACTCCCTGACACATGAGTAGAACGTGTTCATGGCCAGAGCAGACCCTGCACAGGATCCCAGATGGCTATGATAAAAAACCTAGCCATTGACCTTGAGTGCCAATGGGCTATGGGTGGGGTACCTAGCCAGCAGCCATACCTAAGTTGTAAAATCAAGGTTAAAGAGCCACAGGTTCTAAAATCTAGGCACCTGCAACTCTACTGTCAGCCAAGAGGCAGAGAAAAGAAAAAGCACAGATTTAAAGGCACTTGTCCATTTTACTGTCTTTGTCTTCGGTTTCTTGCTGGAAGGGATCAGCCAACATTGGGGGTAGGTGGTTGATGTCTTCATGGGCCTCCTGCATTTTCCCACCCTATGCCTGGCTCCCACAGCTGGGAACATCTGGGTTGCATCCCAGGCTAGCTGTCCGGAAAGCCATGGCATGGCCAAGGCGTGCTGTGGTTGAGGCGGGCTGGGGGGCCTTCCAGCTGTTGTGACTTCAGCTCATGCACACACAACCCTCTCCCCACTCCAAGTGGCAATAATACTCAGAGGATGCCATGTTTATCTTTTGCCCCTTCACTTAAAGAGAGGCCATGTCTCCCCTTTGCAGAGCATGTTGATGACCATTTCCTCTCTTTGAAACATCTGTGACTCTGGGCTTCAGGCTAGGTCAGCCTTTCTTATTTTGCTTAGGTTCTCCCACTGCACAGAAGTGGGGTTGCTTGGAGCCTCAGGCCATACTAGCTTGGTGAAGTGGACGATGACACAACTTCGGGTACATTTAACCAAGGCAAACAGAAATCAAGATCATCTGGACCCCTGACCCAGTTAGGACACCCATGTTAGAAGCCCCACCAGGATGTGGAGGGAATGGGGTGCAAAGTGAATCAGGACTCTCCCGAGTTTGGCTTGAATGCAGATGTCGTCACCTAGCTGGACACACACACATCTGAGCAGGGTTCCAGGTGTCAGACATTCTTGAATTTGCCAATTTATATTTCATATTTTTGGATACTCTTCTGGAACAACCTGTCAATTAACATATTCCAGATTCCCTTTATTTTTTCCTTCAGCAAAACCCTACAAAAATGTTTCCCAAACCCATCAGTTCCCCAGAGTTTTTAGTAATCACAAGCAGGACTGCCCACATGTCGGCCAACTGCGGTGTTCCTTACCATCCCTGGCCCTCGAGCTTGAGTGCTCCCTGGAGACAGAGCCTCCGTCATGCTCTGGCCGGGATCCTGGGCTGAGAGAACCAGGTACATCTATCGAGTTCACAGGGGTATTTTTTCCAAATCACAGCAAATTGATTCTGGATTATGTTTTAAATACAGCAGCAATGTGGCTAAAATAAAGAAAGAAGAGAAAAGCCAACAAAAAATGGCACTGCAGATTGGAAAATAGATTGATGTGGCAAGAATTTTGGCCTAGGAGCTCAGAAACCTAGGTGTCTTCATCCCAAAATGCTAATCAATACCACTGTGACCTTGGAGAAATCCCTCAACATTGCTGGCTTCAGTTTCCTCCTCATCTATAAAATGGGGCATTGGACCATGTTCCAACTCCAAAATTGTTAAGAATACATAGATTTCCAAAATACACAATATGGATGTCCTCAAATACTTTGGAGGAGAAAAACAGTGCTTTATGTGATAAACAGATACACAGAATGAAAACCAAGCAGTACACAGAAGGCACTTGCATAGGGAGGGTATCACACTGCTCAATGACGCTGTCTCTCAAATCTAATAATTACATAATTTTATAAATCATCTTAAGAAGTACATTAGCTTTACCTTGAAGCAGAAAATAGTGATCCTTTGGATCATCATTTGAAGATTTTTTCCCCCATTCTTTCATTTGTTAGAATAACAACTTCAGTTTATTATGAACCTCATGCGTTAGGTGGCATGTTACAGTATCACTAATTCACACACCAATCCAACTGCATAGGCATTCTTACATTCCGTCCTCTGATGAAGAAATTGAGCTTTGCAGAGTTAAAGGCCTGGCCCAAGGTCACATAGCTGGTAAGCAGCAGCGCTAGGATCTGAAACCAGCTGTCTGTGTGTCACAGTGACCACTTCTGTGTGTGCATCACTAGTGCTATCCTGGTGATGCTGAGAGAAAGGCCCTGAAATTCACCTGGCTTCGCTACTTGCACTTAATGCTGTGAAAAGGACCTCGTGCAAGAGCAAAGCACCCCTGAGAAGCTACCTTTGTCTTCAGGAGAATTCTAGGGGGATAGGCTGTGTGGATTGTGGGTTCAGCATAATATCCCCCCACGAAGGAAGGCTCCAACTTTTTGGAGTGCTGAGACTACCGGCGGAGTCAAGGTGGGCATCTCCTCTGAACAACTGTGACGGAATCTTCCTTCATAAAGGGGTCGTTTTCTCAGAGGTCTTGCACTTTAAGGTTTACGCTTCATCAAACCTCGTTGATTTGCCCCTTCCCTTTTGCACTTGGCTTGCCAAGATCCCAAGAACAGGTTTTGCAATGCCACCAGATTGGTACTCACTGAACTCAAGTTTTCACGGTTTCATCTGAAGTTTGAAACAGAATTCAGTAATTCCAAAATGACCATTGGACACCAATTTCTATTCTCAGCCCTCCTACTCCCTTGGGGCCAGGGAAGAAGAATGATGCAATTTGCCAAGTCTCAAATCCATCCCACATGGCCAGTCTGAAACTGGGTTCTGATTCAGGCTTTTTCTTGTTTTAATTTGTTTATTTGTGATGGGGACTTGCTTCTTCTAGGAGGGTCCCATTAAAAAAAATCTCAGAAGACATCAAAAAGTTCTGACAAAACAACATCTTGATGATTTAAGTGTAAATATGTCAGAGACATATGGTTTCTATTATTCCTGAAATAACACATGGGTTTAAAAATCAAGGGGAAAAGTGTTTGGTAAAACACATTGAGGACTTGGCTAAATGTTTTTTAAAGACCAGTTCTGAAGCTTCGAGGGGGAAACAGAGAGAGGAGCAAAACCAGGAGGCTCGGCCCCTCCCTTGTTTGTCTCTCTTCTTGATCCAGGATGGCACACGTGTTGCCACCAGAGCATTGTATCTGTCACCAGGATGACCTTTACCCAGAAAGCAAAGTTTGCACAGACAAGTCTAGGTCCTGATCTGAGCCTTGTGTGTGATTACTGGTAATGATAGTTTTAGGCAAGTTAATGGATCCAAAAAATGGAAAAATAATATAGCTCATAGAATTGTTGTGAGCATTTGTGTTAATATATGTCAACTGCCTGTCATATAGTAGATGCCTAATAAGAGGCAGCTTTTTAAAATGATCACTGTTCACCTGCAAAGTGGTGATAGGGAGGGCAGGTAAGGGGACCCAGGACCAACATTGTTTCTGGAGTAAGAAGAATCAAGAAGGTCATGTGAAATCCTTTAACCCCCTCTCCACTCAGAGATGCAACTCTGGCGGGGACAAGGTAACTGTATCACCTGCTGCTAAACACAAACAAAGAAACAAGAAAAAGCACAAAGCTGGGAGGTCATAATAAGCTCAGTCTCCAGGGATCAACTCACCAAGGCACTTGTTTCTCAAGGCACATTTTTAAACTGTTTTTATAATTTAAGAATATTCATTTGAACTTGATAATATTTGGATTAAGTTTTTTAAGTTAATGAATGTTAACAACTTTATTGAGTTATGATTGACTTACAAAAAAACCACAGGTCTTTAAAGGGCATAATTCTATAAGATTTGACATGTGTATTAACCTGTGAGACCATTACCTGGGTTAATGTAGCAAACATGTCCATCATCCCTAAAGGTTTTTTCATGCCCTTTGTAATTCTCATCTCCAGACAACCATCAAAGTGCCTTCTGTCACTACAGACTGGTTTGCATTTTTTAGAATTTTATAGATATGGAATCATATAATATTTACTCTTTTTTGTCTGGCTTCTTTCACTCAACATTGTACTTTGAGATCTGTCCTGTCGTGTGTATCATTAGCTCATTTCCTTTTATTGCCAAATAGTATTCTCTTACATAGATGTACCACAATTTCTCTCTTCACTGTTGATGGCCGTTCATATTGTTTACAGTTTTTTTTACAATTATTAATAAAAATAAGTCTTCTATGAACATGTGTGTATAAATCTTTGTGGTTTTTTTTTCTCATGGTAAGTACCTAAAAGTGGAAGGGCTGGATATTTTCTTGGGCATATGTTTAATATTTTAAGAAACTGCCAAACTGTTTTCTAAAGTGGTTGCACCATTTTACATTCCCAGCTGCAGTGTATTAGAGATCCAGTTGCTACACGTCCTTCCAACATTTGATATGGCAGTTTTTGTAAGTTTACCCATAGTAATGGTGTGTAGTGGTATCTCACTGTGCTTTCGATTTACACTTCCCTAATCTAAATGGCGTTGGTGATCTTCTCTGTGCTTACTATTCCTATTAATACGTCTCCTTTGTTGAAGTATGTGCTTAACTCTTTTGCTCATTTTTGGTTCTTTGTTTTCTTATTATTGAGTTTTCTATGTTTCTTATATATCATGGATACAATTCCTTTACCAAATGTATGATTTGCAAATATTTCCTTCCAGTCTGTGGCTTGTCTTTATTTTCTTAATGGGCGGATTGTTTGAGCTCAGGAGTTCAAGACCAGCCTGAGCAAGAGCGAAACCCCATCTCTACTAAAAACGTAGAAAAAAATTAGCTGGACAACTAAAAATATATATATAAAAAATTAACCGGGCATGGTGGCACATGCCTGTAGTCCCAGCTACTCAGGAGGCTGAGGCAGTAGGTTCGTTTGAGCCCAGGGGTTTGAGGTTGCTGTGAGCTAGGCTGATGCCATGGCACTCTAGTCCGGGCAACAGAGTGGAACTCTGTCTCAAAAAAAAAAAAAAAAATCAGTTGTTCATGTATGTGTGAGTCTAATTCTAGACTCTCTATTTTGTTCCATTTTTATATTTGTCTGTTGATGCCAATAGAAATTTTCTTGATTAATATAAATTTATAATAAGTTTTAAAGTCTGGCAGAGTCTGGCAGGCATGTGATTATTCCAACTTAGATCTTTTAAAAAGTAATTTTGATTGTTCAAGGTTATTTGTGTTTTACTTATGAATTTTACATTCAGCTTGCCAAAAAAAAAAAAAAAATCACATCTAGCTAAGAAGCTTCTGCGCAACAAAAGAAACAATCAACAAAGTGAAGAGACAACCTATAGAATGGGAGAAAATATTTGCAAACTATTCAACTGACAAGAAATTAATAACCAGAATATATAAGGAGCTCAAATAAGTCAATAGCAAACAAATAATTGGATTAAACAATGGGCAAAAGATCTGAATAGACATTTCTCAAACGAAGACACACAAATGGCCAACAGGTATATGAAAAAATGCCCAACGTCACTAGTCATCAGGGAAATGCAAATCAAAACCAGAGTCATCTCACCCAGGTTAAAATGGCTACCATCAATAAGACAGAAAATAAATGCTGGCAAGAATGCAGAGAAAGGGGAGCACTTGCACACTGTTGGTGGGAATGAAAACTAGTACAGTCACTATGAAAAACAATACGGAGCTTCTTCAAAGAATGAAAAACTGTACTATCACATGACCCAGCAATCCTACTGCTGGGTATATACCCCCCAACTGCAAAAAAAGGAAATCAGTATATTGAAGAAATATCTGCAAACCCTTGTTTATTTTTATATTTCAGCATATTATGGGAATACAAATATTACGGTTACGTATATTGCCCATGCCCCCCCTCCCCCCTCGAGGCAGAGCCTCAAGCATGACCATCCCCAAACGTTGCACATCTCACTCATTATGTTTGTATTTACCCATCCCCTCCTCCCCCCTCCCACCCGCCCGACACCCTACAAATGTTATTCCTATATGTCCACTTAGGTGTTGATCCGTTAATACCAGTTTGCTGGTGAGTCCATGTGGTGCTTGCTTTTCCATTCTTGAGATATTTCACTTAGTAGAATGGGTTCCAGCTGTATCCAGGAGTATACAAGAGGTGCTATGTCACCATTGTTTCTTAAAGTGAATAGTACTCCATGGTATACATATACCACATTTTATTAATCCACTCATGTATTGATGGGCACCTGGGTTGTTTCCACAACTTTGCAATTGTGAACTGCGCTGCTATAAACATTTGAGTGCAGGTGTCTTTTTCATAGAGTGACTTTTGTTCTTTTGGGTAGATGCCCAGTAATGGGATTGCTGGATCAAATGGTAGATCTACTTGTATCGCTTTAAGCTTTCTCCATATTACTTTCCACAGAGGTTGCACTAGTTTGCAGTCCCACCAGCAGTGTAGGAGTGTTCCTATCTCTCCGCATCCACGCCAACATTTATTGTTTTGAGACTTTTTGATAAAGGCCATTCTTACTGGAGATAAATGATATCTCATTGCAATTTTGATTTGCATTTCCCTGATGATTAGAGATGTTGAGCATTTTTTCATATGTTTGTTGGCCATTATTCTGTCTTCTTTTGAAAAGTTTATGTTCATGTCCTTTGCCTACTTTTTGATAGGGTTGTTTGATTTTTTCTTGCTGATTTTCCTGAGTTCTAAATAGATTCTAGTTATCAGCCCTTTATCAGATGTGTAGCACGCGAAAATTTTCTCCCATTCTGTGGGTTGTCTGTTTGCTCTAGTGACTGTTTCTTTGGCTGTGCAGAAGCTTTTTAATTTGATCATGTACCATTTATTTATTTTTGTTGTTGCTGTGATAGTCTTTGGGGTCTTCTTCATAAATTTTTAACATTTGTACCCCCATAATATGCTGAAATTAAAAAAAAAGTATTTAATTTGCATAAAACTAGAAATTGTCCAAAATTGCTAAACCATAGAGTAAAAAGAAGAATGATTTGAAGGTTGAGGTTCTATAAAGCCTAATATGTCTTCTTTTTTTAACATTTTCTTAATTTTCATTTTTATGGATAACAATAGTTGATAAAAGCATACATATGTACAATAATCAAAGCTAGGAAACTGGGATATCCATCGTCTCAAATATGTGTCATTTCTTTGTGTTTGTAACACTACAAATCTTCTTTTCTAGCTATTTTACAGTAATTATCATTATCTGTAGTCTCCCTTTTTAAAACATATAAATGGATGGTGAAAATACCTTTTTATGCATTTAAATATGGTGACTTCTTAACTGCAACCACAAATGTCAGAACATTAAAATAATTTCACACATTCTAAGTGTAAATATAGCGCTTTCAAATAGAAAAGATAGCTTTAATATCTGATAAATGTTTTAAAAATTATGCATATCTTATGTATACAAACACATCTTTAATTCTTATTCATGAAACAATGTAAGAACATGGTACTTGTGAATCTTGATCTTTTCTAAAAAGATTTCAAACACATGTAATTATATATATTTAAAATTGAAATTTGACCTTGAAATTACTTCAAGTACAAAGATATTGTATATTTTACTCAGTGAAATTTCCTCTTTGATAAATATTCTATGTAATTGAATTGTAAGTATGATTGTATGAGTAGACCAAATTCAAATAAGCAATCCAATTATCTGCAGTTTAGTCTCTTTTTCAATATTAAAATTTCTACACATAATACATTAGTAGTCTGAAAACAGATTTTTTTATGCCTTGCACAAATCACAGTCAACAACATCACTGTATGACATGGTTGACTATTTCATTTCCCTAATATTACTAGATTATAATCAACAGCAAAAAATTGAAAATGTAACGAAATGTCTTCTGACTTATATTTTGTCAGTGTGCTCTGTGCAATGCAATAGTCACATAGCACTGGGCATATTTAGAAGAAAAAAATATGTTGTCTAATATTTCCATTTCTCTATTAATTTGACACTTGATCTAGTGCACCTCAAAATCTCTTCCTTTGCTCTGGGAACTGTACAGTCCTTTAAAAGTTGTTTGTGGTGGTGTTGTTTATTAGATATGTGTGATATGACATTTTCCTTTATGTGGGGTGACAGCACCAGGTGGTTTGTTCTTCTCCATTGGTGTTCTCACATTTTAGCTGTTTTAGCTACATGTGTTTTAGAATCTGGAATTTATGTCACTGCAGCTACTTGTTCAACATGCAAAATAAACTCTATGTTTCAGACAGAAAAAAAAGAAGGAAAGAATTAGTGAGCATGAAGACAGGCTATAAGACAGAGGAGAAAAAAGAAAAATTAATAGAAAAGAATGAAGCATGTATACAAGATCTATAAAACAAACTCAAAAGGGTAGATCAAAGAGTTATTGGCATTAAAGAGGAGGTAGAGAGAAAGATTGAGGTATACAAAATATTCAAAGAAATAATAACAGCAAACTTTCCAAACCTAGATAAAGGTATCAACACCCAGGTAAAAGATCATTTAACATCAAGCAGATTCAACCCAAATAAGATTACCTCCAAGCAGTTAATAATCAAACTGTCAAAGGTCAAGGGTAAAGAAAGGATCCTAAAAGTGGCAAGAGAAAAGACACAAATAACATATAAAGGAGCTCTGATGTGTCTCGGAGCAGATTTCTCAGCAGACACCTTACAGGCCAGGAGGGAGTGGGATGACATATTTAAAGTGCAGAAGGAAAAAACCTTTCACTCTAGAATATCATATCAAATTATCCTTCAAACACGAGGAGAAAATAAAGACTTTCCCAGACAAACAAAAGTTGAGGGATTTCATAAATACCAGACCTGTCCTACAAGAAATGCTAAAAGAAGTTCTTCAGTCTGAAACAAAGGACATTAATGAATAACAAAAAATCATCTGAAAGTTTAAAACTCACTGGTAATAGCAAGTACACAGACAAATAGAGAATATTCTAACACTGTAATTGCAGTGGGTAAACCACTCATATCTTGAATAAGAAGACTAAAAGATAAACCTATCAAAAATAATAACTACAATAACTTTTTAAGACATGATATAAAAAGGATATAAATAGAGACAACAAAAAATAAAAAAGCAGAGAGGGTGGAGCTAAAGTGTATAATTTTTTAGTTTTCTCTTTGCTTGCTTTTGTTTCTTTTTCTGTAATCAGAGTAAAGGTGTCATCAGTTTAAAATAATTGATTATAAGATGTTATTTGCAATCCTCATGGTAACTACAAATCAAGAGTCTAAAACACATACACAAAAAATGTAATAAAAAATCAAGAAATTAAAACATACTACTAAAGAAAGTAACTCTTATACAAAGGAAGACATGGAGGAAGGGAGGAAGAAAAACAGGGCCCCCAAACCAATCAGAAAACAAATTTAAAAATGGCAATAGTAAGTCTTTGCTAATTAATAACATCATTGAATATAATTGGACTAAATTCTTCAGTCAAGAGTGTCTGAATGGATAAAGAGAAATAAATTGAGACCCAACTATATG
Source organism: Cheirogaleus major (assembly GCA_963574435.1). Lineage (NCBI taxonomy): Eukaryota > Metazoa > Chordata > Mammalia > Primates > Cheirogaleidae > Cheirogaleus > Cheirogaleus major. The sequence continues at coordinate 22,308 of CAUYPO010082426.1, read as the reverse complement.
CTGCATACAAGGAATGCACTTCACCTATAAAGACATACATATACTGAAAATAAAGGTATGGAAAAGATATTCCGTGTAGATAGACACAAAAAAAGAGAGCAAGACTAGCTATACTTCTGTTAGATAAAATAAATTTCCAGACAAAAGCTGTAAAAAGAGACAAAGAAATTCATCATATAATGATAAAGGGGTCAAATAAGAAAAAAGGATATAAAAATTAAAAATATATATGCACCCAACACTGGAACACTCAGATATATAATGAAAATATTATTAGAGTGAAAGAGAAAGATGGACCCCAATACAATAGCTGGAGACCTCAACATTCCACTTTTAGCATTAGACAGATCAACAAGACAGACAATCAGCAAAGAAACATCAGACTTAATTTGCAATATAGACCAAATCAACCAAATAAACACTTATAGAACATTTCATTCAACAGCTGCAGAATACATATTATTTTCCTTAGCACATGGAACATTCTCAAAGACAGAACATATGTTAGGCCACAAAACAAATCTTAAAAAATTTGAAATCATATCAAATATCTTTTCTCACCACAATGGAATAAAACTAGAAATCAATGACAAGAGGAACATTAGAAATTACACAAACACATGGAAATTAAACAATGTGGCCCTGAACAGCAACTATGTCAATGAAGAGTTTAAGAAGGAAATTAAAAAATGTCTTGAAACAAATGAAAATGGAAACACAACATACCAAAACCTGTGGGATACAGAAAAACAGTGCTAACATGGAAGTTTATAACAATAAATGCCTACATCAAAAAAGTGGAAAAACTTCAAATAAACAACCTAATTATGCATGTTAAAGAGCCAGAAAAGCAAGAGCAAATCAAACTCAAAATTAGTGGAGGGACAAGATAATAAAAATCAGAGGAGAAATAAATGAAATTGAGACCAAAAAATGCAAAAGAACAGTGAAATGAAAAGTTGATTTTTTGAAGGATAAACAAAATAGACAAACCTTTAGTCAGACTAAGAAAAAAAGAGAGAAGACTCAAATTAATAAAATTAGAGATGAAAAAGGAGACATTATACTAGATATCACAAAATTCAAGGGATCATTAGAGACTATTATGAGCAACTATATGCCAATAAATTAGAAAACCTAGAAAAAATGGATAAATTCCTACCAAAAGTGAACCAGGAATAAATCTAAAACCTGCATAGACCAATAACAAGTCAATAGACAGAAGTGGTAATAAAAAGTCTCCCATCAAGGAAAATCCCAGGACCTGATGGCTTCACTACTTAATTCTACCAAGTGTTTAAAGAGGAACTAATACCAATCCTACACAAACTATTCCAAAAAGTTGAGGAGAGAATAATTCCAAACTCATTTTTTGAGGCCAGTATAACAGTTACCAAAATTAGTCAAAGACACAACAACAACAAAAAAAGAAAACTATAGGCCAATGTCTCTGATGAACATAGATGGAAAAATCCTCAACGATGCAAGGATGATTCAACATATGCAAATCAATAATGTTATACATCATATCAATAGAATGAAAGAAAAAAACATATTATTTCAAATGATGCTGAAAAAGCATTGGATGAAATTCAACATTCCTTCATGATAAAAACTCCCAAAAAAACTGAGTATAGAAGTAACACATCTAACATGATAAAAACCATATACAATGAACCCACAGCTAGTAAGTATCACAACGAATGGAGAAAACTGAAAGTCTTTCCTGTAAGATCTAGAACAAGATAAGTCTGCAGATAATATGATCTTATATTTAAAAAACCTAAATATCTCACCATAAAAATCTTAGAACTGATGAACAAATTCAGTAAAATTGCAGGATACAAAAGCAACATATAAAAATGTTTGGCATTTCTATATGCTAACAGTAAATAATCTGAAAAAGAAACCAAGAAAGTAATTCCATAATAATCCCTACAAACTAAATAAAACATCTAGGAGTAAACAAGAAATGAAAGATCTCTACAATGAAAACTATAAAACATTGATGACAGAAATTGAAGAGGACACAAAAAAATGGAAAGTTTGCCATATTCATAGGTTGGAAGAATCAATATTCTTAGAATGTCTGTACTATCTGAAGCAATCTGCAGATTCAATGCAATATCATCAAAATGCCAATGAAATTCTTCACAGAAACATAAAAAACAATCCTAAAATTTATATGGAACCACAAAAGAACCAGAATAGCCAAAATCATCCTGGGCAAAAGAATAAAACTGGAAGAATCACATTACCTGACTTCAAATTATACTACAAATATATGGTAATGAAAAGAGCATGGTACTTGCATTAAAAAAAGACCCATAAACCAATGGAACAGAATAGAGAACCTAGAAAAAAATTCACACACATACAGTGAAGTCATTTTTAACAAAGGTGCCAAGAACATACATTGAGGAAACGATAGTCTCTTTAATAAACCGTGCTGGGAAAACTGGATATCCATATGTAGAAGAATTAAACTAGAACCCTATCTCTCACCATGTACAAAAATCAAATCAAAATGAATTAAAGATTTAAATCTAAGACCTGAAACTATGAAACTAGAAGAAAATATTAGATAAACACTCCAGGACAATGATCTGGGCAAAGATTTCATGAATTAGATAAAATTCAACATTCAACATTTCCTTTTATTCTTTTGATTTATTGTAGGTATTAAAAGTTACTTTCCTGAGATGGCATATTGGCAGGTTTGGTGTTTCCTGACACCTTGAATACTTAAAAACAAATTGCTTTTGAAAGTTTTATCATCCGGAAAGAATAAAAATAAGGGTATTTCCACAGTTGAAAATAGTTTTTCAAAAAAGATTGAAAGGAAAAAAACACACCATTTTATAAAGAAATTTCATAAAGTAATGAGGCAGCTTCAAATTAAAAATACAAATTTAAATGAAGTTTTATAAAATATTGAAAACTAGCTAAAATTACATGCATAGTCATTTAATAATAAGAGGAACAGCAGTGGAACTTAAATATGATAGGATTTATTAACAATAAATACCTCAAAAGCACAGGCAACCAAAGCAAAAATGGACACATGGGATCAAATCAATTTAAAAAGCATCTGCACATTGAAGGAACCAATCAATGAAGTGAAGAAACAACTCACAGAATGGGAAAAAATATGTGCAAACTACCCATCTGACAAGAGAGTAACAACCAGAATATATAAGCAGCTCAAACAACTCAGTAGGAAAAAAGTCAAATAATCTGATTTAAAAATGAGCAAAAGATTCAAATAAATGTTTATTTAAAAAGACATACAAATGGCTAACAGGTTTATGAAAAAGTGTTCAACATTACTAATCTTCAGAGAAATGCAAATCAAAGCTACAGTGAGATATCAGCCCTTTCCAGTTAAAATGGCTTTTATCAAAAAGGCAGGCAATAACAAATGCTGGTGAGGATATAGAGGGAGGGGAACACTTTTACACTGTTGTGGGGAATGTAAATTAGAACAGCCACTATGGAATATGGAGGTTCTTCAAAATCTAAAGTAGAACTACCATATGATCCATCAATCCAATTGCTGGGTACATATCAAAAGAAAGGTTATTAGTATATTGAAGAGATATCTGCAGTCCTATGTGTATTGCAGCACTAGTCACAATAGCTAAGGAATGAATCAACCTAAGTGTTCATCAGCAGATGAATGAATAAAGGAAATTACGTATACACAATGGGATATTATTCAGCCATAAAAAAATGAAATTCTGTTACTTCTAACAACATGGCTGGAACTGGAAGACATTGTGTTAAATGAAACAAGCCAGACACAAAAAGACAAATATCACGTGTTCTCTCATACATGGCAGCTAAAAAATATTGAACTCATAAAGATAGAGAGTAGAATGATGGCTATCAGAGGCTGGGAAGGGTAGTGGGGAGGGGGAGAGATAGAGAGTATGATTAATTAGTACAAAGATACAGTTAGGTAGAATGAATAAGATCTAGTAGTCGGTAGCACAATATGGTGACTACAGTTAACAACGATTTATTGGACATTTAAAATAAAGAGTGAAATTGAAATGTTCCTAACACAGAAAAATGATAAATGTTTGAGGTGATGGTTATCCCAATTACTCTGATTTTATTATTACACAAAATATGCTTGTATCAAAACATTACACATACCACAGAAATATGTACAACTATTATGTATCTACAATAATTAAAAATAATTTTTAAGAAACTGTATGGATTAGTGGACATGTATTCTATTATGATATAGATGATGGTTATATGGTTATATATATATACAAGTCTGTATGTGTGTGTTTAAAAATCATTGAACAACATACCTAATATTGATGTCCTTTATTCACTTTGCTCTTCATATTTTACACATTCATTTTAAAAAGAAAAATACTCTAATATCAGACCCCACCTTCTAGATATTCTGATTGAATTGTTTTAGGTTATGGCTTGTGCATCAGTACTTTTAAAACCTCATAGGATTCTGAAAGTATGTCACTTACAAATTAGTTCTGAAGGAATTATTTGAGGATATGCCTCAAAAGGGAAAAAATGAATTGAGAAGAGTAATGTAATACGAAAGGCAAAGATGAAAACAGAAACTTTCTAAAGTGGATTCCCAGAAAATGGATTGACAAGTGGTTTCTACAAAATCTAAATTAATGATAACAGGCTGAGAAAGAATGCATATTTGTGTGCATTATGAAGTCAATTATAAACAACCATGTCCTTAGGCTCCTCTTTGGCTATGACTATTTCTTGGACTTTCCTTGATTTTAATGATCTTGACAGTTTTGATGAGCACTGGTAGGTGCTTAGTAGAATGAAATTCTACTGGGATTTGTCTGACACTTATCTCAGTATTAGGTTGGGGTTACAGACTTTGGGGAGGAAGACCTTAGAAGTAATGTGTCATTCTCATCATATCATGTCAAGGGTCCACACTATCAACATGATTTATCACTGTTAATGTTGACCTTGGTCACTGGGTAAGGCACTTTTTGTTGAGTTTCTCCACTCTAATGTTACTACCTTTCCATGCTGTAGCATTGGAAGAAAGTCAGTCTGTGTACCCAGTACTTAGGAGTAGAGAGTTATGCTCCACTTCTTGAGGGTAGGCTATCGATATAAATTATTTGGAATTCTGTACCAGAAAATCATCTCTCTTCATCATTTATTTATATCTTCTATCATTTATTTATATCAGCATAACTCATGGATATTTATTTTATATCTTGTTTTATAATCTAATACTACTTTATGTATTTTGTTGCTAAAATTGTTCCAGCTTTGGCCATTGGGAGCTCTTTAAGGTACCTCTTGTGTCTCTTTGACTACCTCATCTCTGTGGGATTTCAATGTTTGCATGTGTGTGTTTGTGTATTTATTTCAAGCACTTCCTCACTTTCTGACATTACAAGATGCTCCAGGCTGCTCATCTTGTGTATTTCCTGTGCCAGTCCTAAAATCAGCCACTTCTCCAAGGATCCCTGGTTCCTTTAATTGAAGAATTCATTTTTTGGAAGCCAAGATCTGAGACTAGCTGTGCTCATTTCTACTGGGGTGCCATTTCATTTAGGCCCTCTCAACTGACAGAGCAAATATCGATATATGTGCATGTACTAGTGATGCATACACTCATATTGACGAGTATTTCTAAATGTGAGTACCTGTATTAATATTAAGCCAAAACTGAGTTCTGACTGATATTTCTGAGTCTACTTTACTGCCACATGGATCACTCTAGCCTCTTTTCTTTGCTTACCTGTGAATTTCCACTCCATTCATAAGAGACTCCCTCTACCAACCATCCATTTACGTAACTGTTCAATCTTAGTATACATGTGCAGCAGTACCAGAATTGCCAACCTGTACCTCCATGGGAAACAACTTTGTCAGCCAGGGTACTGAGCTTGTGTGTAGTTTTTTCTGTCTTTAGTATGACAGCTTCTAGTCATTTTCACTTAGATCAGCACACTTCCCCCACTTCACCCCTTTCATTGAGGCTGTTTCATGTATTTATAATACAGCTGGATTCTCTTGTCACAGTCTTCATTCTTTCCTAGGATCCCATTACTTCCTAAATGATTTTTTAAATTTGCAAACATTAACATTTACTCCTTGTGCTATAAGGTTCTATGGATTTTGACAAATCATCATGTTAGATATCTATCATTACAGTATTACCATACAGAATAGTTTCATTGCCCTAAAAATCCCCTGTGCTCTACCTATTCAATCCTCCTTGCCTCTCTCTAAAGCCATAGCAACCACCATTGTTTCTACTATCTCTACAGCTTTACCTTTTACAGAATGTCATATAATTGGAACCACACAGTAGGTGGCCTGTCCAAACTGGCTTCTTTCACTTAGCAATATGTATTTAAGGTTCTTCTTTTCTGTGGCTTCATAGCTCATTTCCTTAATTTATCACTGAATAACATTCCATTTTATGGATGTAGCACAGTTTGTTTTTACCCATTCCCTTGTTGAAGAACATCTTGATTGCTTCTGGTTTGGGCAATTATGAATGAAGCTATTATAAACATTTGCATCAAGATTTTATGTGGACATAAGTTTTCAACCCAGGTAAATATCTAGGAGTTTAGTTGCTGGATTGGATAGTAAGATGATGTTTAGCTATAAGAAACTGTCAATCTGTCTTCCAAAGTGGCTGTACCATTTTGCTTTCCTACAAGCAATAAGTGAGAGTTCCCCCTGATCTACAGCCTTTTTGGTATTTGGTATTAAATATAATCTGCAATAAAGCCATCTGTTTCAGTTATTGTATTTTTCAATTGAAGATTTTTCTAGAATTCTTTTTTGACACACTCTAATACTCAAGTAAAATTCTCCATGTTATCATCAATTTTCTTGAACCTAATAATCATTTTAAGAACTGTGTCTAACAAGTCTAATAACTGGAGCGCCTGTAGTTCTGCTTCTACTGTTTGTTCTTTGCTCCCTGACATACCCGGTATTATTGGTCAAATGTTGGATAGTGGGTATAAATAATTATAGAATATCTGTGTCAGCACTCAGCTTTTGGCAAGTACTTAGAATAGAGAAAGATCCTCTTAATCTAATCAGGAACTGAGTTCTGTGATATGAATCTATGTTTCCCATCTGGGTATGATTTTATTTTCTTTATAGTCTACAGCTATAAGAGTATACCTCCTGGTTTTGAGATTGGTTTTGAGGTTTGGACATGAAAAGTCACAGTTGATTTCTGGTTTACACATTTCTTCAGGCATTCAGGTGTCCCAACTGAGAGTCTAGGATGTCAAATAGTGAATATCCTCCTTGGCAGCCCTGAAACTCCAAGTTTATTTCTCCAGCCTCATGAAACTTACAAAAGCCCTGCTTATTCCCCAGTCTCTAAGCTGAATTTTCCTTCTTTCAGCCTCTTAGTAGACAATGAACCTTTCAAGTGGAAAAGGGATTGAGATGATCAAACTCAACTTTTCTATAACTTCTTTCTCTTTTGGAATTGGCCTCCCAAATCCTAGCTGCTTTGGTAGCCTGAATTTGAATTTTAGCCTCCTGGTACTTTGAGATAGCCAAAATCTCTGCTTAGTCACTTGCTTCCTGCTCAGATTTCTCCTTGGTTTCTCACCCTCTTGTCCAGTTTAATTTAAACATCACTAAAATGCTTCAAGGGAAAATGCCTTATAGGATGTCAGGCTCAGCTCAATGATTTTATTTTCTTTGAGCAATCTTTGACCTTCAAGTTTTGGCTGCCTTGGTTGCTTTCTGATGCCTCTGAACAAGGTTTTTATTTTTGTTTTTGTTTTGGGAAGGGAAGAATTGTTATACATGTAGCTTAGAGAATGTTTTAATGAAAAGTAGTTCATTTTTTTATGTGGAATTTCCTATGTCCTCCAATTTGCTAATTGCGTCCTCTTGTTGCCATTTAACTTGTTCCTCTCATCCCCACGTAACCTATAAATTGGAAGTTAAATATAAAGGTCTGATTATATTCAAATTTTTGATAAGAATACTTCAGAGTATTCAGATAATTTTTTATTATTCTACTCTTAGTGATGTTTTATATTGACCAGCAAACCCTGGTTTTGTCAGTGTAAAATATTTTTGAGTAAAAAAAGGCATTGTTGAAGACATATTTTACCTGTTCCATTTTGTCCCTCACATATAATAACTGTGACTCTCCTTAGGTGACATCATTGAAGGCTTCTACTTTCTTCTTTTTCTTAGTGTGTTTTACATTTAGTCATAATTGCAGTTTTATTCAAAGAGTTTTAAAGGACATATATTAATACATTCGTCTCATAATATTTAAGTGCTATTAGAGAAACAGTGCTTGCTCTCAAAGAACTGCCATAAATAGAAAAGAATAAGACACCACTAACAAGATGGCATAGAAGTGGTGGCCACGAGGACTTTAATCCTGACATAATAAACTTAGAACAGTGGCTCTTGACAGGGTGGTACTACCCTTAGTAGCCATTTTGCAAATTTGTGGGGTTGTTTTGTCCAAACAAGTGGAAGTGCTACTGACATTTCGTGGGCAGGCACCAAGGAGTGCTACAGGTCCTGTGACATGTTGTCAATAGCTGGATACGTAGTTATCTCTCCAAGTGTAGCTGTTCTGAGCACACACATGTTGAAATGGATACTACCTTATTGTACCTGACTTTCCACTTTTCCTTTGTTAAAATATGGTTAAGAATCTGATACTGATTTTTTAAAAATTATATATGTGGATAGTTTACATTATCTTTAAATTTCATTTCACTCATGACAGAAACATGGCTAAAACATGTATTATTAACAGGCGCATTGAGAGCCACCTGTTCCAAGTGAAAAGATTTGGACCTTTTCTCTGTTGTTGCCTATTCCTATGTTTCCCCTGAAGCTCCATTAATAGCTAGATTCTCCTGAGGTACGCTGGTCTTCCTACCTCAACCTCCTGTTCCTGCCTGGAACAGAAGCTGTGCTGCACACGCACAGATCTCTCATGCTTCAGTATGCTCTGTTTTCCCTTCTAGTCCATGGGTTAAAGAGGGTACCTCCTGATTTTGAGAGTGGCCTGCAGAGCTTACTCATGTTAATTCTTTATTTTGCAAACTGTGACTTATATCACCTTGCTATTCTCTTCATGGCCATATTTTGTAGCTGCTTACTCTCTCCCCGAAATTAGAAAAAGGATCTTTGTTTGATTCCGACTTATTCAGCCTCCCTGTTGGCTCATGGATGGTAAAAAACCCAGATGAGCGGTGCTTAGGTTCAGCCACCATAAACAGGCTCCATTTGAGCTGGACTTTGTACCACTGCACCCTCTACAACAGTCCTTGGATTCCCATTGCGAGCAAAGTACTGTGTGAGGTATTAGTAGATAACATTGGGAGGGGCACAGGGTTAAACAATACGTGGCCTCCTGTCTCTCTATGGAATTTGCAATCTAGCTGGAGAAAAAACTGTTACACCAAAGAGTTAATAACGTCAAGAAAAGACTCTTTGTTGCATTGGTTTTAAATGTGGGCTGCTATTTATTTCTAGCCTCACTGACATTCTCCTGCCCATACATGCTGCCTTTCCTTTGGTCAATATTGACATTAGTCTAATAATCATTATTGAAAAGGGCCAGGAAAGAGACGAGCTACCTTCAGGTTTAGAAAACAAGATGAACAAATACATAGAAGGACAGAAGTGAGGGATATATTCAGAGACTAGAAAGTACTGCAGGGTGAGAATCAGGTTTCAGGGAGAATGCTGGGAGTAAATAATTAAATTAAGAAATTAAATAAAAGATCTTGCTTAAATTTTCTTATTCCTAATGTTCACACAAAGGAAAAAGTATGGGTATAAATATTCTGTGAAGTCTATCATATGCCCCAATTACAGAGTTACGTAATCTAGTTACAGCACAGACAGAGCTAAGATGAAGAAATGGTCTCAGAGTTAGATGGTGTCAGGGAAGTGCAGGGACACGGTGAAGATTCAGCCCCTCAATAAAGCTCCACACCCCACAGGTCTCTGCCGAGATTTTGTGTTCCCTCCTCATTCCCTACTCGACTTTCTCTTACTTCTCCTGCCCTTACTTGCCACTTGTCTTTGCTATATATCATGCTGCTCTGATTCATACCATTTACCTCTGGGACTACTTGAAATCCCATTTTCTCTCCTGCTAGAATGACTTGTAGTTTGAATTATTAATTTCTTTATTATGGCGTGGCTCCTTAATGACCTAGTAATTTCTCCATAGTTTTGCAATTATCTTTAATATTTAGGTATTTTTTCTGTGAAAATGTGTTGTATTTGCCTAATACTTTTAATTTTAATCACTTATTACATTTCCAACAATTAAGCAACATGATTCAGTGGTTAAAAGACTGGCCACTGGAACCCAATTGCCTAGTTAAAAACCCATCCCCTTCATTTAGTAGCTGTGAAAACTTGGGCAAAGCCTCTGCCTCAATTTCCTTGTTTGTAAAATGGGCATAATAATAATATCAACAGAAAGGTAGCTGTGAGCATTAAATATGATGGTGTATATTGAGTACTTTAGAATAGTGGGAAACATTGAATTATCCCTCAATAAAAGCCCTGTCATTACTACTAACCTGAGAATGATATACTATCTCCATACTGAAAAGTATTTCATCTGTAACATAGATGCATTTCACTCTTACATTTAAAGAGGGAGGAAAAACTCAGTCACTTTAAAAAGGGAGAGGACAGTGTGTTGGCAGTTTTAGAGGTGATTCTATGCTTTTGTGGTATTATATGCTGCCACCTCCTGGAACTATCAGGAATTGCCACATGATGTGATTAACATTGCCCTGTTGTTTGATACAATCTCATATTTACACAAAATAAAGAAGGTAACATCTTTTACTCAAAGCATTCAACTAATAATCATCTGAGCAATTTCTCTCACTAGGTGGCACTATTAATAACTACATGTGATCTCAAAACCCTTGGAAAGGCTATGCACTCCGCTACAAGACACCAATGTGATGACCTCCGTGGTATTTCTGATAATGACTATAAAGGCTCTCTTGGTTCTAGAACCACAATTCAGGGCACATCGTAATGAAACATAGGCTGTGAGATAACTGTGACATTTAAAATATTGTTTTTTTAAATTAAAAGGAATTTAAATGAATGATATTATAAAACAATTTTCCTCCTTATTTAGAAATACTTTAGTAGAAAAACATTTTAAATGATTAAATAGCAGGTGACACTGAGATTTAAAAAAAAGTCAATAATCTCCCATCAGAATACTAAGGAAAAATATAAAATATATTTTTAAAATTCTTCCATTAGTTCACCCCTCGTTACCAGATTGTTGTTTCACAGAGTATAGGGTTCTGTAACAGGAGCCCTATTTTTGTTACATAATATTTCTAAGCTTGGAAAGTCAGGGAAAAATTCATTTAAAAACCCAAAAATGATATGACAGAATTTCATAAATAAAGCTTAGAAATTGTAACTCCTCATGATTTAAAAGTATTTAACTCCAAATAGATTCTTAGAACAGATGAGATCTTCCATAATTCAAGCACTAAAAGACACTAAAATACCTGTTCCCTGAAAGAGACAAATCCTATGTGGTGGGTGTTGGGATGCACTGATAAGAGTTATTTATGACTGTGATTAGCATGTATCCCTCAATCACCACAATCATTAAATATTGGATTCTCTGTCTGGAAGGAGCACAGTGAAGGCTAGCGGGTGAGAAAATGCGGCAGTTACCTCCCCAGCTTTGCTGCTGAAGCACCTTGTGCCTGCACACACCTCTGCCCTCCACGAGATTGCACATGGCGGTTTATGTGTTGGGTGTCAAGGGCCCACGAGAGTAAGAGACCCATGTGAAAGCTATAAAGCTATTTCCAGCAAAATTCTCATATCCATCACACACATAAAATTGCCAGAGCCCCGAATCTCTTTCTTGGGCCCCTTAAGCGTAAATAATCCATGAACTATATCATATCTAAGAAACTTTGCAACGCTAAAGTCCAAGTAGTATATTTAGTCTAAGGTCGAAAAATATTCATGAAGAAATTTTAGGAAATGGAACTTATGTCATAGTTAACACATGCTTATTACACACTTAGAGTCTCAAGATACAACTAGGGACTATTTAAATTTATTCTTCTTTAGAGCAGGAATGAATTCTTCAAGAGCAATTTTAAAACTTATGTCTTATATGTTATAGGATATTCCAACCCAAGTCTAGTCCAGAAGTGACTATACTTTTGAAAAAGAGAATTCCTTTGTATTTCTCTATGTGCAATATAATTACCATAGAACACTATTTTAACATTTGATTTTCAAACTATTGTCAGATTACATATATGATATCACATTCATTTTGGGATATAAATGGAAATTTGATCAATCCAATAATCAACCTGGTTGTTTATCAAATCTTGAAATCCAAGCAGAAAAGTGTGAAATTCATTTTATGAGTATTAGGAAAGTGCAGCAGGTTCCTACAAGTAGAAATACCATGAGGAAAGAAAAATTTAGGATGATTTTGCTGGCAGCAATATGCAAGATTGGTAAGAGCCTGTAGAAGTCTGGGTTTGCGTTGAGCCCACAGCAGGATGGTGGGCACAGTGGCAGAGGGAAGGAAAGGCCAAGGGAAACGACAGGGCTAAAGGGTCGCAAAGTGGGGAGTGGGAGGGGAGGATCCACAAGATGGTGAAAATTGGGAAGCTAGAAGAACAGAAGGATAGCAACTTAAACAGCTACATGTATTTCCCACAGCAAGAGATGAGGGTACCACCGGAACATAGGACATCTCATGTTTGAAGCTGTCCTCAAAGGATCAAGTTTCCTGATGGTCAGCAATTCAAAAATGGGAAGGCTTGAATGCCCAGAACATGGAAAATAACAATAAAATGTGGTTGGAATGTAAATAAAGGAGATTTGGGCCATACGACCTTTTAGAAAGTAGCTGTGTTTGCCATAGCTTCTAGTTCCCTGGAGCTTCTAGATCCCTGGCCTCCCTCCCTGAGAGCACAGAACACTCTGCCTTGCAGTGTGGGTTTCTGTGGGAGCTTACTATATATTCCATTGTCATATCTCTAAGGAATTACTTGTTAAATAGAGTGGAATCCAGAGCTAGGCCACTCAAACCATGTCTTCTCCCTTATAGGGGTTATGGTACCATGGCTCAGACTCAGAGCTTGAATCTTGACTCCTTACTTGAGCTCCTTACCTAATACCTGTAAGCCTCAGTTTCCTTGTCCATAAAAATGGGCATAGAAACCTCAGATGATTGTGGTAAGGATTAGGCGTGCTAATATACATGGAGCACTTAACCATTGAAGAATCTGGGGCTCAAACACGTGACTTTACGTATGTCCACATCTGGGCATTCGGTTTCCTGACTCCTGATGGTACTTCCAACTGAGAAAAGAGGAGGAAGGGCCCAGCACGGTGGCTCATGCCTGTAATCCTAGCACTCTGGGAGGCCAAGGTGGGAGGACTGCTTGAGGTCAGGAGTTCAAGAGCAGCCTGAACAAGAGTGATACTCGTCTCTACCAAAAACAGAAAAAATTAGCCATGCACTGTGGCACCCGCCTGTAGTCCCAGTTAGTCAGACAGGAGGATCACTTGAGCCCAGGAGTTTGAGGCTCCAGTGAGCTATGATGACATCATTGCACTTTAGACTGGGTGACAGAGTGAGACCCCTATCTTAAAAGGAGAAAGGAGAGATGAGATGAGAAACTAGAAAGCTCACAGTTACAGGACTTTAGAGCCAATGGGAGAGGCTAGAAATCATACAATTCCAATAGAAATATACTGTTTTAATTTAGAGATGAAGAAATCAGCTTGGAAAAGCCATATAATGTTCCCAGAACTACAACACATATCTTCCAAGTTACAACCCAGGCTCTTCCCACTAAAGAGGGAAGAAGAAGGTTAGATAAGGGAGATCTAGCAGAGAAGCGAGGACACGGACAAAATAGCTTTGATTATGATTCCATTTACCTCTTTTAAATGCTAACATTGAGACACAACCTAAAATATTTCATTGGTAGATATGGGAATGGAGGTAAGAGTTGGTGGTAAGTTTTTCCTTTTATTTTTCTTTCATTAGCTATTTTACCAATTCCTATGCTTACTTTCATAGTGCCTTCAGCTTTTTTTTTTTTTTTTTTGGATGGGAGGGGAATAGAATTCAGTTTTCTAGAGTAAAAGAGGAGAAAATGTGTCAGTTTGCCATGGTGGCTCACACCTGTAATCCCAGCACTTGGGGAGGCCAAGGTGGGAGAATCACTTGAGACCAGGAGTTTGAGATCAGCTAGGGAAAAATGGTGAGATCTTGTCTCTCCAAAAAAACAAGTGTGTGTGCCTGCAGTCTCAGCTATTTGGGAGGCTGAGTAAGGAGGATTTCTTGAGCCCAAGAGTTCTAGGCTGCAGTGAGCTCTGATGATGCCACTGCACTCCAAGCTGGGCAACAGAGCGAGACTCTGTCTCTTAAATAAGTAAATAAATAACAGGCAAGGTGGAAGCTGCTTCTCTCAGTGGGCACTATCCTATGCGTTCAATAGGCATAGCTCACAGAGGAGTGCAAAATGTGGCCAAATTTTTATTTTAACAATTGGGTCACCTTCAATATGTTAGCACATGTGTAAGAGTTACATGTGTCCAGCTAGGCATAAGTATTCATTTTAAATCTGACAACGACCCTGCACCCTGCAAAGGAGGTATTGCAAATGAGTCTGCTGGGGCACAGAGAGCTTAATTTTCTATTCAGAGTCAGATAGTTTGCAAATTGCTGAGTGAGGCCAGTAACCCAGGTACGTCTGGGATCAGTAGTCCTATGTTCTGTCCCTCCCCACAGCCATATAGCAGACACCCTGGAGAATAGGATCAAGCTCTTCCTTTTTTATTTGTTAATATTCTAGCTTTGCTAAAGAACAGAACCTAATGTTATTAGCTAACCAATTTGAATTTGTCAGAAGGAAGATGCTATATAAATATCAAATAAGGTGATATCTTACAATAAATTTGATTGATTTGTTTTTGTGTCAGACACTGTGTCCTTGTACTTACTTTCCAGATTTTGGTACATATTTTGGGAAAACATCTGCTAAAATACCAAATGATTCTTCTTCCTGACTTGTTAATGCTAAAAATCAGTGTTCTCAGCAAGAGAACAAGATCATATTAATAACTAATTTCCAGGTTTAAAATTCCTGAATAACTGATGCTTTCAATGACCTCACTGGAATAGACTTCTGATAATAAAGAGCTGTCATCTCCTCGTGATCTTTCCTTCCATGTCCCCTAGACCCCCATTCTCTAGAAGTTAGGGCTTGTGTAATAAGCTCTCTTTTGCCATCACGGCTACAAATCCTAATGGAACCATATGGTCATACATCCATTTTCCTGCCTCAAAAGACAAAATCCACCCAGTGAAACAGCTTTAAAATTCAAATATAAAAGAGTATTGTGAAATCTAAGACTTTTCCATGCTAGCACACCTGACATTGTATTGTTCTGAGGCCCTCTTGCCCTTAAACTTTTGATTATAGATAATAGTTGTCTACTTGTTTCTAAAATCTTGCTTTGAATTCTTAGATAAGCATTAATAGCATCATTTTTCCAAGACAAAAGACAAGAAGCAGAACAATTGATAATGTTCTAGATCGGCCCTAATACATGGGATATTGTGGAGATGTTATTATTAATATTACTTATCAGTAGGTTCTGCAAGTTCTGTGCTCTTCTTCCTTTACTGAGTCATTCTCTAACATCATCAAGGTATTACTCCCTTTCTGGAGATCACAGTACTTGGCAATCAATGATAGTGTCACTATGCCATCTGATTTCCAAACTAACAAAGGAATTGTGGTGTGACTTTAGCCAAATCATTTATCCTCTCTGGGTTTTATTTATTTTTTTAATTTTCTGTTCTGCATCTCCCTTCTCTTCCTATTCCTATTCCTGTCAAATATCTCCAGGCTTAATCCCTGAACACTTACTCCCTACAGGATCTTGTCCAAAATCCTAGTTTTAAATATCTTCTATGTCTATGTGTTCCTGACTTCAAAAATCACATCTCTCCCCAAACTCCAAATTCTACAATCACCTCCTTATTTGACATCTCTTTTTAGGTTTCCAGTAAGCTTCCACAATGTAATATATCTAAAGCAAAATTTTGATTGCCATGACTTATCAGACTACTCCTCTAAATTTAAACATTGAATGAATATTTGATAATGTTAGAACATTATTGCTCATTTTTTAAGGACAATGCCATTACTGTGGTTGTTTTAAAAGAATATTTCCTATAACACAAAATAAATGATAAAAACATAATATACAGCCTGGGATCGTGGTGTGGTAGGTGGAGGGAATAGAACCGAATTGAGGTTCAGAAGAAACAAGCATCTCAGTGAGTTGACGATTGCTATTGTTGGATGATGACTATGTGGGTTTTGATTCTACTATCCTTTCTAATTTTGGTTATGTTTAATCTTTTCCCTAATAAAATTATAAAAAGAAACTACCCCTTCCCCATCTGAATAAAGACATCATCATTAACTCAGTTGCTGTGAACCAAAATCTTAGAATGATTTTGGCCTTATCTTCTCTCTCACATCTGCCACATCTACATGGGATCTCAGGTGGGAGTGTACCAGGCACATCCCTGTGACAGCAAAAAGCTGCAAAAAACAGCAAACATCTGCGAGTGTGAGCATGTTAGACATGAGATCAGAGAGAGCTCCAAATGGCCTTGAGACAGGGTTTTAGAGGCCACAGTAAGCATTTGTATATTATTTTCTATTTTGCTCTGTGTTGGATGCAAAGATCATTAGATGATTATGTTCAGAAGAGAGAAATGCTCAGATTTACATTTGACAAGCAATACACAGGTGGTGTGTAAAAAAATAGATAAGGGGCCAATAATGGAAGAGGAAAACCAATCAGAAGCCATCTCAGTCTCCGCAGTCCAGGTGGCTACTGAAGGCTGAAAACAGTGGTCTTGGTGGCAGGAAAGAGGATCTGATCTCAAAGGTATGGCTGACATAATTTTCTAATGGGTAAATAAATATAAAATGAAATTATTAGATTAAATAATCTCTAAATTGTCCTTCAGCCCTACAGTGCCGTGAATGTCACCAGTCCTATACATATGACAAGGGTGTTGTCATGTGCACCCTTAGTCTGTGCCTTCTGCAAGTCACCTCTGTGAGGTGTGTACAGCAGAGTCCGCGTGGGTTGGAGTTGGAGCAGGCAGTGCAGTTTGCCCTGCAGAGCCACGTGAGAAATAAATGAGACTGTATGAAAATCTCCTGTGTACCATGCAACATAGCACAGGGACTCAACAAAGATATTTCATTCCTTTCCCAAATGCCAGCTCTTCATAAGGCGTCCTCTTTCTTCTGCCGTTGCCCTTCCATGGGATGTCGGCCTTCCTTGCCTGTTCTTTGGCTCCATGCACAAAATTTCCATGGTGACACCTCCTCACCTCGCCCTTTATTCTGCATATTTGTGCTGATTAGAGTAGGGTTGCTCAATCGGAGTTTGCAGAGAATTGACCCTTAAATGAGGGCTAAATTGAAAATGCCTTTAGTTTGAAATTTTAGGTCTTTATTACCTGATTCATTATATCTAGGTCAGATTTACTCATACAGTGTTAGTCTTG
This sequence comes from Cheirogaleus major, assembly GCA_963574435.1. Taxonomy (NCBI): domain Eukaryota; kingdom Metazoa; phylum Chordata; class Mammalia; order Primates; family Cheirogaleidae; genus Cheirogaleus; species Cheirogaleus major. The sequence continues at coordinate 4,670 of CAUYPO010082426.1, read as the reverse complement.
CCTTGACTTTTTAATAAAACTTCTTCTAAATTCAGAATTAATAACATACAATGAAGCTTTCATCTGTGCATATGTACCTATTTTATATTCTTTTGTATTTTTTCTTGTTTCTTCCTTTTTTATAAGCACTAATTCTGTTCTATATTCTCTTCTACATGTAGATAAGCAAAAAAAGCAACAGAAGAAATTGAGTTAGCAATTAATTAATTTTTTTGTAAAATCTTGACTGACCAGTGCCTTCATTTTATTAATATTGGGTACATACTATTTGGTGGTGAGACATCTAACTTAATGTAAAAATAGCACCACAGAATTTTATTTGGGACATTTCAATTTTTTTAGCTTATCATTGAAGAGATATTTAGGTAGAATTTTCATTAGATAATACTCCTCCAGCTAATAATTGTAATGTCAGTGAACTTTTAGCAATTATGCAAGTTAGGCAGCTGACTTCCACTCATGCATGATGACATCTTGCTCTATCCTCAAAATCTAGTATGAAACGTGACAAGCAAATGTTTAGTTATGAAGATATCAGAATGAGCATGCTAATAAAATCCATAACACCAAAGATGAGGAATTTTTGTTTCTGTGCATTCCTGTTGTTTACTTATCTCACTTCTATTGGCAGCATAGGAACGAAACCCCTCTTCAAGGACCTGTCTAAAGTCTAATTGTTAATCTATGAACAATCGATTGCTACCTTCTTCTGCACTATCTGTTCTCTAATTTCCAACTTATAAAATACTTTCAAGTATTTAAAGCTAAGTATTCTAATTTTATCCACTTGTTGCAATTATTATAATTCTTATTGCTTAGTAAAAATATCTTCAGTCATAAGACTATCTGATTTATCCATCCTAAGCACTGAAATTTTGCAGCTGATGAATCATTCTCTGTTACTTTCAAGCAAAATCCTGGTCTTTCCTAGGTTTTCACAGTTTTCTGGTCATATGTCTAGGATAGTACTTATCACATTCTATTGTGATAACGTGTTTTACCCAAACTCTCTGCCCCTCCTCAGTCCATTTGCCCAAACCTTGGCCAGAAGGGCGTCGAGGGCCAGGAGCTGGTCTTGTTCCTGTTGACATTCTTCCTTATGCCCCAGCACGTGCTGATCGGGTACATAGTCAGACTCAATAAATATTTTATTATGAAATAAATGGCTAAATAAGTACATTTATTTACTATTTACATTTTGGGCAAAAAGAACCCCAATTGACATAACATCAAAGTCAACGCTATAGTCCTTACTGAAACTGAGCACGAGCCTCAGGTGCATGTGAACAGGAGGGTCTCCCCCTGCTGTGCCACCCTCACCTTGCCTTTAAGAAGAGTTTTTATTCCACACCAACTCATTCTCCCCATTTTAATAAAAGAGGCTAAGCTGTGATAATAAAGAGTCTTGAAAGGGTAATAGCTCCACACAATAGAAGTTTATTTCTCAATCAAAGAAACTGCCCAAAATGGGTATTCCCAGGCACCCGACATCTTTCCCCTTGGTGTTAATTCAGGGAGAAGCTTCCTTCCATTTGCAGTTCCTCTAGAGAGTGGGAGGGGAAAGGAAGTGAAAGCAGAGTCTGCTTCTAAAAAGTCTTGGTCCAGGAAATGCTACGCATGACGTCTGCCCACATTCTGCTGGAGAGGTAGTGATATGGTCACACCTTCGTGCCAAGGGGCTCGAATGTGTGGCCTGTGGAGGGCAGCTACCTTCAGCCACAACACAGAATGATGGACAGGACGTGGGTGGTGGTGCAGCCAGGCATTTCTGCCATGCCACCTGCATGTGCCATAGAGGAAACTTAATCTTAGCTGCCCGATTCCCAATAAGCTACAAAGGACTCTGAAAGCACACTGTTTTTCCTGCCTAGTGGCGATCTCGTTTTTATCTGAAATTAGAATGTAGACTCTGAAATGTAATTGTGTTTTGTGTTAGTACAGGTAGGAAGAAGTGGTGATGAGAATGTCAGAAAACCTTCTGAATTTATTCAAGACAAGCGGCTGACTTCTAGGTATGCATTGAATCACTGCAATTGAAATATTAGAACCTCAAAACTATGTATGAAAGATTCCAAACAGATATTCACACTCTACAATTTGAACATAAGAAAATGAACAGGATAATGAAACCTAATATAGGTTCACATCTATGTCGTTTTCTACAACAGAATTGCTGCAGTTTCTTACGTGAATAACTAGTCCATTCGCAATGGAATACTAAAGCTTAACATATTAATACCGACTTCTGATATTGAAGAAAATACCCGTTTTATTCCAGTGATGGCCTAATTTTAATGGACACGTAATTCTTTGTGATACAAGTGGGAGACAGCACCATCCTGAGCCCTGAACGGGAAACAAAGTTTGCCCTCAGGTAATACTACTGTTCAGAATCATGTGTAAACCCCCCAAATCAGGCAGTCAAACATCTTGGCCTACATTATAAGAAAGGCAACAGAATAATAGTCTCCTCTTGAAACCATCGATTCTGAGTCTACTAATAAACAAGAACATGTTTCATTTGCTTTTGTGCTTTTCTTTTTATACTTTCATTTGTTGATGTGAAAAACCTCAGATGTGATGATTTAATATAAATGAAAAATTTTAAAACACTGATTTTCCACTATTTGAATTTAGTATCTGCACATAATAAAACCCCATGATTAAATACCTTAACAAGTCAGGCACACTGTAAATTTAAGTGAGCATCAGAGCTTTCTCTGATTTTTATATGAATAATGACAAGCTATAAAGACCAAGTAAATAGTCTCAAGACTGCAATATTTATCACACAAAAGAACCTGTGCAATATATTTTCCCAGAGGAACTTTAGAATGTTCTTAAATATTTGCAAAATATTCTTAACATCATATTTGAATGACCCTTTAAATATATTCAGAAATAAAATGGGACCTAATTATGTGACATTTTCACTCCAAATATTCTGTGAGAAGAATAATTGTATTGTACATGATAATGCAGAAATGGAGTTTTCCCTTTCTCTAATCAGGGGTTAATATATGGCTATGCATCAGAATTGTGCAGAGAACTTTTTTAAATGCAGAGTTCTAGGTCCTATTTCCAGAGTTTCTCATTTAGTATGTTTTCTTGCAGAGCTTGAGAATTTGCATTTTATTAATATTTAACTAGGAGGCCACGTGTGTGCAGATCACTGATGAGGATTTTGAAAGATTTAGAATGGTATTCCGCACACTCTATTGTGCATGCAAACATCCTGTGATCTTGCTGCAAAGAAGATTCTCACGCAGAAGGCCTGCAGTGGGCCTGAGGTTCGGTGTTTTTAACGAGATCCCAAGGGATGTCAATGTGGTCCATGGGCCACACCTGGAGCAGTGAGGATGGAGACCACTTAAGCACATAAGGGACTGTGAATGTTAAGATAGTTGTTTCAAGGCAAGAACCACTGTCCTGCAGTGTGTTGAGACACCAGCAAAGAGGTCACACACTCTAAATGACCATTTCCCAAGAGAAATATTTGTAGGAAGAGGAACTATAGGTGCTCCCCTAGCAAAAAGTTTTATCAGCAAATCTGGTTCTTATCCCTTTATAACAAATCCTTAAGGAACTCCCGGGATGAAGCAGAGGAGAACTAAGTGCTCACTGTTCTGTGAAGTTAAGATAAAACTCTGATCCTTACTCGGAGGCTGACGCAGAAGGATTGCTTAAGCCCAGGAGTCTGAGGTTGCTGTGAACTAGGCTGATGCCAGGACACTCTAGCCTGGGCAACAGAGCGAGACTCTGTCTCCAAAAATAAAAAATAAAAAACTCCGATCCTACGTCCTGCATGCTGACTTCTCCATCTGACACACTCTGTCTCCCTCTCCACCCCCGTGCTTCCTGCATAGCTCTGGGAGGCTCCTTTAGTCCACTGGGTAAGAGCACGGACCATGGAGCCAGGGAGGTCTCAGTACCTCCATTTACTGAGTGAGTTTCTTCAAGTTACATGACTTTTCCAGGCCTCAAATTTCCCACGTGAAACACGGAGACAGCACCTCTTCAAAGGACTGTTGTGAACATCATGTGAGAACACACAGGAGCTTGCACATGTTGGTGCTCCACAAATGTTAGATATGATTATTTTCACTGAAGGCCAAGGAAGAGCTAGAAAAAAGAAAAAATGTTCAACTGTTGGAATAAAACTGAAAGAAACCCCAGTGTTAATGTCTAAGGAAAATAGACACTAGATAAGAGGCAGGTGATGCCATATACCAAGGCTTCTGTCTCCTGTGGCATACTCACATTAATTCCTGAAGGACAGAAAACAAGTAGCCATAAGCAGGTAACCCTGTCTCACTCCTCTTCCTCTCCTTTCTAGCATGCCAAACGGAATATGATGTTCCCCTCTGACAAATCCTTGCGGACTGACCACTGCCTTTGGGACAGAAGTGAAAATGCTCAGCAGTGTCTGTTGATGCTGCTCCCTTTGCCTGGGACCCTTTTTCTCCACCCAAGTCCCATCCTCACCTATCACTATTCCCAACCTACCCACACACCACTTCCCCATGTTTCCCCAGTCCAAATACTCTCACGCTTTATCGCAATTTCTCTGTCAATTTTCTGTGCTGTCCTCAAGGTCTGTAAGAATGAAGGCAAGCCTTTTCACTGTCTTGAGCACTATTTAATCTCCAGCAGCTATGCAGCACCTGGCA
>CAUYPO010082425.1:0-62249 GCA_963574435.1 Cheirogaleus major | reverse complement strand
CTTTAGGAAAATAACTATAATAACTCCTACTAAGGACTTGTTAAAAGGTCACAGATTCGTAGTAACTTATTAGCTGAACGTACACACTGCAACTGCAGAGATAAAAGCAAAAGCTTTTGGCTGTCGACTAAAGTCGACGCTGGGCTGTGCATGTTCATCTGTGGCTGACGACTATAGTCGACGCTGGTAGCGAAGTGGTTTTAAGAAGATTAAACTATAACTGTGGAAATTCTAGAGCTGAAAAAATAATAATAAAAAAATCAACTTTATTTAAAACTACATTTTTTTTGAGACAGAGTCTCACTTTATCACCCTGGCTAGAGTGCAGTGGCATCATCATAGCTCACTGTAACCTCAAACTCCTGGGCTTAAGCCATCCTCCTGCCTCAGCCTCCTGAGTAGCTGGGACTACAGGCATATGCCACCACTTCCAGCTAATTTTTTCTATTTTTCGTAGAGATAGGATCTTACTCTTGCTCAGCCTGGTCTCAAACTCCTGAGTTCAAGCAATTCTTCTGCCTCGGCCTCCCACAGTGCTAGGATTACAAACACAAGCCATGGCACCTGGCCTTAAAACTACATATTGGTTACTCATTCTGTAAGGCGCATTGTAACAACATTGATAAACATATTTCTAAAAATTCCCTACCTAGCAATTCCATTATCTCAACAGAACAATATCAATTGTTTGGTATACCTTTTCAATTCTAGCCAATATGCTTATAGCTTTTCATGGTTTTAACCACAGCATAAATACCATTTTTAAAAGTTTAACATTGTGACTACATATTTCCCCTATTGTTTTTAGTAATTGCATAACATTCTACTGAGTAAATATATTCTAACTCATGAAACTAGTATCAATTGTTGGACATTTAGGTTGCTTTCATTAAAAAATTATTAGTTGTATGTGTGTTAGGCAATCAATATACCTGTTGGAAATATGTAATTGAATCCTTTTTCAAATTAAAAGCAAGATGTCTTCTTTACCTTTCTTTCTGAAGTTTGTGCATATCCAAGCCTAGGTCAAGAGAATTTTCAGTGTGCTGGACTGCAAGGAGGGAGCGAGGTCTGCAGAATCAGGAGAAAGGGACAAGGAGAAGGGGCAGAAGTCTCCAAGAGACAAGTATAATGACCTCAGCTTCAGGGATTCCTAATGCCGAGTCCTTGGTGGGGTGACCAACCATCTCTGTGTTCCTAGGGCTTCCCGGATGGCCAGATTTTCAGATCTAAAATTAGGAACGTGTCTGGGAAACCAGGATAAGTTGGTCACCCTTAACCTTGGTATGGAGGAGGTAAAGGAACTGAGATGGGAATGAATCATTTATAGAACTCAGCCCTGTGCCATAAAAGCAGCAGTTCAGAGAAAGCCTACTCACACACCGAAACGAAACCCTCACCCCTTATGTAGGACTCAAAATAGATATTTATCTCAGGTTATTGCTGTGCTCACAGAAAAACCCATTCATTCATTTATTCAATAAATATGTATGGAACACCAGGCATTATTCTAGGCACAAGCAAGACATGTCTCCTGCTCCTTCTGTTACTGGTGTGTGTGTGTGTGTGTGTGTGTGTGTGTGTGAGTGTGTGTGTGTATTGGGGGAGGGAAACAGGAATAGATGGAAACACATGAAATAAACAAGGATGGATATGAACATGCAATGGCAGAAATAAGATGGATTAATGGAATAGAAACTGCTGGCGGTGGGGTGCCATTGGCTTGGTGGTCACGGAAGGTCACTCGGAAGACCTGATACTTGAGGCAGACCAGTGACGAGAAGAGTGGCCAAGTGAGGAGGCACAGGAAGCATCAGAGTAGAAGGGACAGCACTGTGAGGCCCGGAGTGGAAACCAGCTGGTCTCCCTGGAGGAACTCAGTGAAGGACCCTGTGGCTGTTTGTAGGGAAGGATGCTGGCCTAGAAGCGGTGGTAGCAGTGACCCGCTCCAAGCTCTGTTTTCATTAACAAAGGTGATAAAGCAGCTGAGACCCACAGGTCTTGTCCATAGTTTCTTGATTCCTATTCCAGCGCCCTAGGCCACGCTGCCTTCCCTGGCTATTTGACTTAATTTTCTCCCCTTGTACAGCTGGAAGTAAATTAAAGAGGTACATGAAAGAAATTGGTATTGGAATTGTTTGTGGACGGACACAACGACCAAAAACATTAGCCTCAAGGTGAAGAGAGGAAGTCTGGGGTCCAGACTGACCTCCGCCCCAGTTGTGGGGCCCACAGTAAGGTTCTAGATAGGCTTCCAGACCGTCAAGTGAGGACGCATACATATTCCGCAGTCTGGAGGAACCGAAAATGAAACCGGTCATAAGTCAGGCAGCGCCGACCGACCTTTCACCTGTCACCGAACTTCTGCAAGTTCAGAACCTGGATGCTACAGGTGGAAGGAATAAATGGCCCTAAGAGTTTAAGGCAGGCACAACTTTAGGCGTGCCAAGCATCAACGGTGGAGGGAGCTGGTTTGTGGGCCTCAGCTGTGGCTGATTTTGATAATTCAAACAGTTAACACATCCCAAACTAACGCAGAGGTGGGGAGAAAGACCACACCCCACGGCAGGCAGCGCGGAGCCAACTCCGGGGAGCAGAATCCTATTGGCATTGAGGAGGGAGGGAAGCCAGCCTCTGGGCGCGGCCTGCAGGGGGCAGGATACCGCCCGGGGAAGCGGGGGCAGTACGAAGCCGGTGTCCGCTCCGCAGCCGCCCGCAGCTGCAGAGAGCCGGCGCCGCGCCTCCGCCCGGTGCGCCCTCCTCGGCCCGCGGACCCCGCGCTGCGCCCCGCCGCCGGCATGTGTGCCGCCCAGATGCCACCCCTGGCGCACGTCTTCCGAGGGACGTTCGTCCACTCCACCTGGACCTGCCCCATGGAGGTGCTGCGGGATCACCTCCTCGGCGTGAGCGACAGCGGCAAAGTAAGCGGGCGCAGGTTCCGGCGCACCCCGACGGGCGGGCGGGCAGGTGGAAGGGACCCGGCGCGGTGAGCTGCGGGGTCCGGGGCTTGCTCGGTGCGGAGCGGGCGCCGCGGCCTGGGAGTGGAGCTTCGGGCTCTTGGGGACGCAAAGACAACCCTGGCGCTAGGTTCGTGGGCTGGCTCGGGAGTAACGAGTTCCCAGAAGCCGGGAGCGGTGGAGTACTCACACCACTACTGGTTCGACAGCCGTCCCGGCTGCGGTGCACAGCTGGGAGCAAGGAGATATGTCTTCGCTCCCCAATCTTGAGACACCAGTAGAAACCCGAACCTTGCTACATTTATCTTTGTATTTCCAGCGCCTGGCACAGTGCCTGGCACAGGGTAGGCGCTCCATAGATTTGAATTTATTGTGAAAGAAATAACAGAGGAGGGGTCATTTGATCAGTCCTGTTTAGTGCGTCCAGGACATAGTATAAAAAGAACTGAATTCATTCACCCAATAATTCATCGGAGACAATTACTAATGATACAGTCTCAACAACTCGTAATACCAGAAGGGATAGTCCGAAAGAAATTATTCAGCCATGTCTTCTCTCTCTCTCTCTCTCTCTCTCTCTCTCTCTCTCTCTCTCACACACACACACACACACACACACACACACCCACCCCCCCCATAGCTTTTTGCATCAAAGCAAGCAGTTCCATTTTAAGGTTCAAAATGTCTTCTATGAATGTATCTTCTACACTTGCTTTTCCAAAATCAGGATTTCTACAAATGATACAGGTCACTTGATGTTAAATATTTACTGTTACATATACGCAGGTCGTGGCTATATCAGCAATGGCTTGGCCAGTTTGATAAGTGAAGCCATTCCATTTTTAGACGAAAAAAATAAAATACAGGAATGGGATATTTTTGAGCTGTTTTCCAGCAACCTGTTTAGTTAGGAAAAGTACACATATTTGTTATTTGTCGGGTTGAAGATACTATTTTTGACTAAAGATATTACCGAGTCAGTGACTGTTTTGCATCATGACTCTTACATTTTGGGGTAACTAAACCCTGTTTTCTTATGGTGCTTAAAAAATTCTGTGCACATTCACGGAGGCTGCTGTTGTGTTTCCAAGGTGACAAAACTCTCAGAGCTCTCCCAAATGGGGAGATTCCAATAAACCCTGAAACTGATGAATCCATACATGGGGGACTTGGTCCTCAAATTTCAGGGAACTCTCAGGTTTGGGGCAAGTCCCAAGAAGCAAAGGAAGAGAGACTGCTAAACTTGTGAAAGATCGGAGGTGTTAGTTTAATCATAAGGAGCTGTTCAAGTCTTAGGTTTCTTTTTTTAAAAATTAATTTTCCTATATCCAGAATTTTAATTGGTAGGGTAGGATAGCAGGTAAGAGAGTGGGTTGGAGGACTGGCTTTAACCAGTGGAGAGGAGTAAGAAAAGGAAGTGATTTATCTAAAAAATTACCTTTTCTGGGGTTGTACAGGAAAAGAATAAAAGAGCATCCTGAACATGCAATTAGTTGAGTCAGGGAGTCTATTCCTAATGAAGGATCACACTGAAATTATAAATTTAGAAAACATGCCATTCCCCCACAAGATAAAATTCCTTAGGAATTGAATACAAAGATGAGCTGATCAAGTGGCTTAGATACATGGTGTAGAACTCCCTAGTTAGTGAATTGGTAACTGCTGCTCTCCTACTAGATGCAAGGCATTTGATTGCTGGCTGTGTTTAAAGAGAGGGCATGCCATATGTATTTCAAGACTTGATTTCCTCCATTTTAAAATGGGAATGTCTCATCTTAAGAGTTGCTGGGATAAATATTTTATTTAAAATTTTTCAATGTTCAAAAAAGAAAATAATGTCCCCTTGAAACAAATAAATATGTTGAATCATTGTGATCTTTAAATTTTTACTGGGCTCCTAAAGCTGTTCTCAAACCTTGGGATGAATCAGAAACATCAAGGGGTGTTTGATAATATGCTGATTCCTGGGGATCATCCTCAGAGACTCAGAATCTGCAAGCCTGGAGTGGGCTCAGAAAGTGGTGTTTCAACAAGCATCCTAGGAGATTCAGACACAGATGGTAGATGGATTACATTTTGAGTAATTGTAGCACATAGTTTCTGTGATGGGACCAGAAGTGTCAGGAGTTTATTTGTCTATTTCAAGCCCAGATCTGAGGCAGCATCTCAGAAAGAGGGAGCACACCTTCTTCTGTCCCCCTCCTCTCGCCTAGACCTCCTTCCTCATTACACATAACTTCATTTATGCCCGGAGAATGATAATGACTAACTGCTTTTAATACATTAAATTAAAGCCCATTTAAAATCAGGTTATTTAAAGATAAAACATCCTCTACCCAACATTTTGCTATTGAGCAAAATTCAGAGTTAGTTTTTTTTACCCAAGTGGCATGTAGCTTTTAAAAATAAAGCCTATAACATGTTTAATTCATTTGCAAATAGTTAGCTTTGAGACACTGCGTGCTCAAATCTTAACTAAATTGCCTGATTCCTCCCACATACAGCAGGGTCAGATTGACTTTTAAGATACATAAAGATGCCTTGGGACTTTTAATGCACACTTACCCAGAAACAAGAGCGAGGAAGAGAATCATTTTGAAGGTAGTGCCCTGCGGTGACGGAAGCAAGTCCTATGGAGAAATAGAGACCTGGGTTCAGGTCAGAGTCTCCACCACTTACCTATTCCGAGACCATGGGTGAGACCTAACCTCGTACAGCCTCCACTTCCTCATCTATAGAATCAATTTCCTTTTGCTATGTATTAAAAGAGATAATGTATGATAATACCTGACACTTAGTGGATACTTAACATATATCGTGTTCATTCTGTCCTCTTCCTTCTCTTTGCCCTTGATATATTCTTAACCCCTTGCTCATGGTGGTAGCACTGTTGCATGTTTTCACTTGGTGGCACCCAAGTACACCAAGCAGTGGAAAAGGAAGGCACGGCCTGTGATAAACTGTGTGGGGTGGTTGCTGGACCTCAGCTATGTGTCCGCACTGCTCATGTCGTTGACCTACTGGGATACAAAGATGAATCTGGGAAGGAAGGCTCTAAGGGGCATTTGCTGCTAGGTTTGCTAACACATTGTTTTCAGTGTCTTTTTTAGTCTTCACAATGTCATTATTCCCATTTACAGATAAGGAAGTTGAGACTTGAGAAATCATGCATGCATCTAGATTTGGTGGCGGTGTACTAGAATTTGAGTTAATATGGGCCACATTCTCTTTCTTATAGCTGCATGCTTCCCTGGGGCACAGTCTTTTTTTTTTTTTTTTTCTGCATATTATGGGGGTACAAATGTTTAGATTACGTAGGTTGCCCTTGCTCCCTCCCTGCAGGGGCACAGTCTTTGACCTTAAAGAACTTGCATGTTAGCAAGGGATCTGAGACTTGTAGCCATAATAAAAGTGGACTCATTCCTGTGCAACCACTGGGCTCATCGCTGGAGGTAAATTGATGAACGAAGCACACAAACTCTGCCCTGCCCTTGTGAGGTTGATCATTTAGTGATACATTAACAGAATATGCTATGACCTGTGATAACTTGAACTAGTCTCGGGGTGGAGGGAAGGCTTTCTCCAGTGTCAAGTGACATTTAAATTGTCATCTGGGCCGGGCGTGGTGGCTCACACCTGTAATCCTAGCATTCTGGGAGGCCGAGGTGGGAGGACTGCTTGAGGCCAGGAGTTCAAGATCAGCCTGAACAAGAGCAAGACCTCATCTCTATTAAAAAAAATATATATATAAAAGTTAGACAGACAACTAAAAATAGAAGGAATTATCTGGGCGTGGTGGTGCATGCCTGGAGTCCCAGCTACTCGGGAGGCTGAGGCAGGAGGATTTCTTGAGCCCAGGAGTTTGAGGTTGCTGTGAGCTAGGATGACACCATGGCACTCTAGCCCAGGCAATAGAACAAGACTCTGTCTCCAAACAAACAAACAAACAAACAAACTCCTAAGAGTACCTCTATCACTTGCTACCTATGTGAATTTGATCAAGTTACTTAACATTTCTATTTTCAGGTTTCCTTATGCATAAAATAATTGCTATGGTCTACCTCATAGGGTTGTTGAAAAGGTATAAAAATATACGAACAATGCCTCTGTCATGTAGCACATCAGTAGTTATTGCCAGCAATGGAGATGGAGAGAGGTAGACAGAATCAATAACTGTTTAGATCAAGCCACCTGGATTCAATGATAGCTCATGTGTGCAGGCTTAGAAGGTGAACACATCCAGAGTGATTGCCAGGTGTATGTAAACAGTACAGTGGGGCACACCTTGCCCAGTGATGAAAAAGCTTCTTGAAGGAAGTGGTAATTGAGCTGTTCCTTAAAGACTAGGTAGGACTTGAACATGTACAAAAGAATTAAGTCACCCTGGCAAAGGGAATTAGCTAATTTTCTTTTATTCCCAAGACTGCTGGGAGGAGAAAGAGTTCTATCTCACCTGAGACTGCTTCACCAGAAGATCTCTCAGTCTGAACCACAAATCCTAGTGTTCTGTGTTATCCCTTCCTCTTGCTTAGGAGGGTGAAGACCCATCTTCTGGCCAAGCTCAGGTACTCAGAATATTCTCTTGGTAGCCATGGAGCCCATAGCCATGACCTCCTTATGAACACATCCTGAATCTGACCAGCCTGTAATTATACTCGGCCCATGGGTATGTTATAGTGTAAGCCATTCATGGCATTCTTATTTCCATTTACCAGATACTTACTTTGCCAGCTTCCTGGTAGCTGAGGGTAGCCAGTGAATAACATGCTGGCACATAGGAGGTCTGCTCAGAAGCTTCTGGCATGTGGGAAGAGAGGCCCTTCCTTTTTGGATGCTCTCATGGGAAGAAAGGTTACCTGAGTTGCTAGTGCCACCATTTGAGACTAAGAGGAAAGCTTAAGAGGATTTCAGAGATACCAACCCAGTCTCTGACATCACCACCCCTGGAACCGTCTACGTTCAGACTTCTTTTAGGAGGTAATGAAATGTCTTTATTGTCTAAACCTCTGGGTTGGGTATTCTGTTCATTGCAGCCCAATGCACCCCTATTATCACACTGCTTTTCAAAGGATATTTTTCAAAGGACCTCTAGCTGTCTTCTCCTTCTCCTCTTCCTATCTTCTCCTTGTTGGGCAAAAATATCAGTCTTTTCAGGCACCCACATCAATAGTCAAGCCCAGCCAATTTCCCTCTGGGATATCTGTGTGTGTACTCATTTCCATTGCCCCCATCCAGCTCTTTACTGTCTCTTGGCTAAAATATCGCAGGGGCTTCCTAACTGTTTTTTCTCCCCCGTTCTAACATTTCCTCTACATAATTGACAGTTACTTTCTTGGAGCATGAGTAGCATCACGCATCTCCTCTTCTATAACCATCTGCGGCTCATTATTGCCTCTAAGGTTCAAATGTCCCTGGAAGACATTACAGATGTGACATTATTTGGCCCCAACCTGTTCTCTAATTCTACCTCCTGCTTCATTCCTCTATCTGGCAAGTGGGGATAGAATTACCATGGCTGGCTTACACCATGTTGCATTCCTGAGCCAAGGGGTATCTATCCATGTAAATTTCTCACTGTTTCCCTGCACATCATGTCCTTTGATGTCCCCACGTGGTTGGTGCCAGTCTCTCAGCCTGCAGTAGGCCTCCTCCTCATATCCCCTTTTCCATTCTATCTCTACCAAGATGAGATCTTGCTCTTCCTTTAAGGGCCAGCTCTGATGTCCTCTTTTCCCCAAGGGCTTCCTGCACATAATTCCCCAGTTGAAATAAATTGCCCCTTCCTCTCTGTTCTAGAAAATTGTTCATATATTTTAAACCAATATTTTTAGGTGGTTAAGAGCATGGCTTCTGGAGTCAGACTACATAAACTCAAATCCCAACTCTGCCACTTAGTTGGACAAATTTTCCAACATATCCGAGCCTTTGGCGCTCTCGTTTATAAAATGTGAACAATAACAGCATCCAGATAGAGTTGTTAGGCAAATGAGATAGTGTGTTGTTATTTTTCTTTCTCTACAGTAATTTCATTTTTGCCTTTGATTATACTTAGTTTTGTAGAATGTTTTCACTTGCTGACAAAGTTGTTGTTTTTTTTTTTTTTTTGGCAAAAATGAGGTGAACTGGAGAGAAGGTAACATTTACTAAGTCAGATACTCTGCTAGATCCTTTGCACATCAGCAATCCTGAGATTAGCTGGGGCATCATCATCTCCTTCATCTTGACTTTTACAAATGAGGAAATGGAGGCTCAGAGTTATCTGACATGGCGGCAGTCACAGCAAGTAAGTGGCAAAGGCAAGACTCAGAAAGCCACGCCTGTCTGATATCCAAGGTCCATGCTCACTCCAGGAGTCCCTGCTGTCTACTGTCATGGGGAGGCCTGAAACTCTATTGTCCTTCTGTCCCCTTCAACATTGCCATATTGTATTTAACACAAAGTAGGTGGTCATTAAAGTGTGTTGAATGTGATATGTACTACAAAGACATTCATGTGTGATGTGTAAAAGACATTTCTAATTCCAGACGGTTTTTTTAAAAGCGTGATTTGCCTTATTCTTTGAGACTTGGCAGCAGTACCGCTGGGCATGACTGGAGTTTGCCCCCTTCTGGTTATGTAAAGTTGTCTGTTGATTCCTGGAATTCCTTGGCAGTCCTGATTGATTCGGTGCTCTGCTGTGAGGTAGTGTGGGTGTTGGTGTACCTGACACGTGGCCACATGGCAGACTGTCAGGACGTTGTGACAGATGCAGAGATAGTGGGCAGTATCTCTGGCAGACCTGCAGCAAGCCCATTTGCCCACCAGGCATAAATCTGATTATTTAGAGATAAAGAAAGGTAGACTACCCTCACTTGCAAAAGGAGAAATCCAATCAGTCATTTATTTACAACCTACCTTTCTGTAGGATTTAAGGCAATTCCAAAGTACACAGGGAAATAGTGGTGCTTTTATACATTTAAAGGGAGAAGAAAGTCAGTTGTTAACACAAAACAAACTTTGGAATTAGATTTAAGATGCTTTGTGAAATGACCTACACTCTTACTGGCCTTTAACATTTCTAAGTGCCAGCTGGTAAAGGTATATTTCTGTTACCTAGCTGGAAGAATCTGTACTAAAGCAATTGCTCAAAAGGAGCACATCCATTCTTGGTGCTAAGTTCAGACTGGAATTTCTCCTACATGGACATTGTGTCTTATAATTATGCTTAACAAGTTTCTTACACAAGGTAGAGTTTCATAGGATTGCCTCTCTAGAGTACCTTTTAACTAGAGCTGAAGATGTGACAAAAGGGGTCCCCAAAGCTCTTCTGTAGGTCTGAGGCTGTGGGAGAGGTGGGGGGAGGTTGTCCAGGTAGCCAGGTGTTGGTTGGTCTGAAATGATGTGGAGATAGACCTCAGGATGTCAGAGGATGGCAGAATTGCACGTCCTCCAAGTACTTGTCCTCGAGTGGTTCTTTCAATAGAGGTTTTGATGAATAGTAAGGGGCAGGCACTTGAGTAATCCTTTTTAGCAAAGCCTGTAATGTGACTTTTTTGTGTCACCAGTAAAATGCAGGCCCACATGCCTTTACTGGTCATCCAGCTTTGGAGATATTGAGGAGCCTAATGAGAGACTAGTCAATAATTTCAAATCAATTTACATTGGTGAGAAATACTCCTCTCTTGTTAGAAAGTGTGCTGAGGGGACAGGTGTGGTGGCTCACGCCTGTAATCCAAGTACTTTGGAGGCTGAGGCAGGAGAATCACTTGAGCCTAGGACTTTGAGACCAGCCTGGGTGACATAGTGAGACCCTGTCTCTACAAAAAGCAAGAAAAATTAGCTGGGTTTGGTGATGTGCACCCATAATCCCAGCTACTTGGGAGGCTGAGGCAGGAAGATTGCTTGAGCCCAGGAGTACAAGGCTGCAGTGAGCTCTGATCTTGCCACTCTACTGTACTCCTGCCTGGGTGACAGAGCAAAACTCTGTCCCATTTAAAAAAAAATTTTAAAAAGCTGTGCTGATTCTGAGGCTGCTTGTCCTGTCTTCCATTTTGCTTATATTTAAGCCATTCCTAAAACTCACCTCAAATACTATCTCCAAAATCTTTGTATCACTTTTCTATTCCAAAGTGACCTCTTGCTCCTTTTGACATCTCTTTTATTATCTGTTCTTATAGAGTACTTAGATACATTTGCTGACCATATACCTTACTTGTATGTATTTTCATTCCAACTGATTATAAGTTCCTAGTCACATTACATAAGAGAAAAAATGTAGAAAATATCTAATACTTTCTAGCAAGCATAGGATCTTGCAAATATTATAGGCACTTAGTGAATATTTATTTAATGAATAAATACTCTGAAAAATTATAGCAACTGTTGCAGAATTTTGTCTTAATCTTTGCTGAGAATATTTTTCAAATGTATTTGTGTGTATTAGTAAGTACAACATTGCATGTAATTGAATCTTGTCTCAAGAGTGATTTTTATCTCACAAAAAATAGATGTTCAGAAGTTGTTTATTGCATTGATTAAATTCAGTCTGGTTTGAAAATGATATTAAGAGGTTTTTGTTTTATGTCAAAACACAGGAATTAGGGATTACTTTTTTTGCATTCCACTACATTTATTTTGCCTTTACTAACTCATTCTACAAACACTGAGGACCTGCTATGTGCCACGTGTTTCATATACTAAATAACTAGATTCTTTGTCCAATGACTCAGTTATAAGAAATGCATTCTTATCACAGTGAAATACAGATTTGCCATTTAGAGCCAAATGCTCAGGGTAAAGCCTTGTACTTCAGAATTAACTCCATCAATGGATACAATTTCAGGGAATGCAAAGCTCAGAGAAATTCAGTAGCTTGCCCAGTGGGATACAACTAAGAAGGAATGGAATTGAGTGAATCCAGGTCTGTTTCCTCTCCAGCACTTTTTATCTCTCTGCTTTTAATTTAAAGATCCTGGTTACCATTTCAGCCACCTGAGCACTTAGCTTTCTCCGTCAGTCCTGCCTTCTTTGTTGCTGTGCCTTTGAATTCCTGATAGAACATTCACTCCTCATTCTGTAGCCATGTCCAAAATCTTTGCTGTCCTTCTCTGTCCTGTTATTTACCTCCTGGTTCCATCCCCATTGAAACTGTGTCACCACTTTCTTGTTTTTCTTTTTCATTGCTATTTGATGCTCTTGTCAATAAAGCTATTTTTATGCCTTAGTTCCCGACACCCCTAAATCTCAAGCAAAGTCTAGAAGTAACTCCAAGTTCACAGCCTTCCCACAACCCTAAGCTTCCCCAAATAATGCAAAAATGGTGGCTCTTAAACTAATCTAATCAATATTCGTAGATCTGAATTTACAAAACTGGTTGAGGGAAGATATACATGTACTTTACAAAAGAGTTGGTAAGAGTTTTTTTTTTTTCAGCCTGATTGAGATAGATTCAAAAAAGATATCAGATTCTTCTTATCCTGCTTTTCTTTAATGAGTCATTCTTCAATGTCTACTCCCCTCTCCTCACCCTTTCTTCCACAACTACTCCCCGCACCCCCGTTCTTATAATGTCTGCATATGGATTTTTCTATGGAGAAATTCATAGCTTTAATTAGATCTCAAAAGGATAAGTGACCCCAAAATGTCAAAAAACCTCTGTATTATCTATTCTTGCCACTCAAGTAGCAGTATTTCATTATTTCAGTATTGTATAGCATCCCTGTCTGGACTTTATTTATTAATACATGCTTTCAGTGATTAGTATACTGGAAATGTATTTACCCAATTGGGTGCTAATAATGTCACTTTTGTTTTTCATTTCCCCAATTTTAAGAGAACCAGTTTGAGCCCTGCCTACCACAATTATTGGGAATTCCTATATCAGTTCTGTTGGGACCTTTCTTTCTTTTCCTTCCACCCTACAAAGATGCCTGGAGCCTTTTATGATCCAAGCATTCGTTCCTTCCCAGATACTGAGTGTTTATTGTGTCCCAGGTACTGTTCCTCTTCTGAAGCTATGCCTGTGAACAAGACAAAACTGCTGCACTCCTGGAATTTCCCTACAGTTTTGAAAAGGAATCTTCCAGATGTCTGGTTTTTAAACCAATACAACCCCTGCTAAGTCCACAGTGGCCACTGCTGTCCTTGTTCCCTGTGGTCACATGATGCCTTGCTTGGATGCTGCTCCCAGCCATCTGTCAGCCATTACTACCTATTCTGTCCAGGCTGGGAAGGGCCTTCCCAAGGACAGTGGCTACTCCATACTCAGTGCACACCTTGTTCTAGAGCAATTCATACAAACTGCTGTGTGCATGCTGGTCTTAATATTTAGCTTCCCCTCTAGGGCTGAGAGCAATGTTTCATTCTTTCCTGGTGCATCTGAGACACTAAGAAAACAAAGTGCAAGATAAATTCTCAATGGGTCACTCAAATACAAGGATACCTTTTTAAAATTGGAGTTCCATGGTGCATTTAAAATATTTAAAAAGTTGGATTGGGCCGGGTGTGGTAGCTCACGCCTATAATCCTAGCACTCTGGGAGGCTGAGGCAGGAGGATCATTTGAGCTCAGGAGTTTGAGACCCTGTTTCTACTAAAAAAATAGAAAGAAATTAGCTGGACAACTAAAATATGTGTATATATATATATATATATATATATATATAAAAATTAGCCAGGCATGGCGGCGCATGCCTGTAGTCCCACCTACTCGGGAGGCTGAGGCAGGGATATCGCTTGAGCCCAGGAGTTTGAGGTTGCTGTGAGCTAGGCTGACACCACGGCACTCTAGCCAGGGCAACAGAGTGAGACTCTGTCTCAAAAAAAAAAAAAAAAGTTTGATTAATTAAAATATTTGTAGTAGATCTCTTATATTTAGCAATTGTGCATTAATATGCTATGTAACATGGTTTAAAAGAGATACCTTTTGTGTGTAATTCATCTTCATACATTGCATTTGGCTTCTTGCCATGACACTGGATTGTAAACTCATAGACACAAGGTGCATTGGTGATATTGGCCATAACATTAAAACAACAATAATAGACGCTCAATAACAACATATTTGGCCACTGGGAACTGTAACTAGTTTCATGTCCTGGTGAATAATTAAGAACCCTGGAAGAGTGGATTTCAATTAGAACTCTGAAGACCTCATAAATTTCTCAAATGCCTTTAACTAGGACTATGTTAAGGAATAATGTGGATTATAAAGGCCTGCTTACTCCCTTTGGTTTTGTATTATGGTTTGTTAAGTGTTTGCTTCCTCATAAGATGGTAATTTACTTGAAATGTTGCTTGTGAATGCCACTTAGAACTTACCATCCTGGAACATGGTAGACCCTCCATAAACAACAGCTCTTATTATCCATTTCTGGTCCCTCACTTTACATAGGGCTTTTGCACAAAATTGGCATTCAATAAATGCTTTTGAGTGAAAGAATGACTAGAATGAGTTGCTATGCTCTATACAGAGTAGACAAGACATAGTTAATAAACATTCTCAGCTGGTTGTAGCCAATGTGTTTGAAGGTACAACACAAGAGGTAACATCTTTAGTGCCTTCCACACAGTGGGCAGATTTTTCCCTAGTATTATGTAATCTAGAAGTTGTTTTCTTCCTACCTGTATAGAGTGGTCTCATGTAACCCTTAACCATTTTTTGAAGTGTAAAACACAGAAAGAAGCCATTCCAGGTTTCTAGATCAGTGGAGGCCCTTGTACCTGCTCATGTGCCAGCAGGGCATGGTCTCAGTAGCCTGTGGAGCTAGTATGCTCTAGCGTGTTAAGAGTTGATAAGCTGACGAAGAGCAAGGACTTCAGAGTGTCAGGGATAAAATGGTAAGCAAAGAGATGCAGTCCCTGCCTTATCTTCACTCTGAGTGAATAATCAAATGAGCATGAATAAGTGTATAATTTCTAAAAAGTGAAAAATTCAGAGTGCTATAGAGATGTAAATTCAGAAGACTTGGCTTATTTTGTGGAGATGCTTCAAGCATGCAGCCCCAAAGGAAGTGACATTTGAGGTGAGTCTGATGGTTAAATGGGAATTAACTAGGTAGAGAGAGGGAGGGGAAAGGCCTGTGCAAAGACTCAGAGGGGAGGAGAAACCAAGAACAGTGTGGCAAAGAATGAAGAAGGAGGAGGTGGTGGAAATAGATAAGGCCAGAGAGAAAAGGAACAACCACACTGAGTGTCTCTGCATGGCTTTCCCTTTATCCCAAGAGCAGTGAGAAGCCAGTGAAGGGTTTAGGCCAAGGAAGATAGGTCAGATTTGCATTTTAAAATATATATTAAAAATAATTTCAGAGTGGTGAACAGAATGGATCAGGGCAAGGATAGTTGCTGGAGGAGATGAGTTAGAAGGTGATTGCTGTGGACCACGAAAGAGATAGGCAGGTTGTGATAGAGGTAGAGAGAAATGGACAGATCTGAGAGGCAACATCAACAGGATTTGTGACTATAAGCTGTGGAAGGAGAGGGAGAAGCTTTTCCAGGGTTTGGGGCTTGTATAACTGGTGGGCGTCACTGTGTTAGGGAACAGAAGAAAAGGCCCAGCTAGGGAGGGATATCTAGAGGTCTGCTTAGGTCCTGCTGAGTTGAGGTGCCTTTGTGACATCCGCAAGGAGATGACAGGTAGGTGTTGACTTGCAGGTCTGGAGCTCAGAGAACTTATCTAAATGGGAGATATAAAATGTGCATACGAGTTGAGGAGAGCACGAACTAGATTAACTGCAGTGGTTGGGTTTGTAGTACCGTATTTCGCCGAAAATAAGACCTACCCATAAAATAAACCCTAGCAGGATTTCTAAGCATTTGCACAATATAAGCCTTACCCCCAAAATAAGACCTAGTGATGGGCGTGGCTACGCAGCGTATCTGCACGACCCATGCATTTCATAGCGGAGCAGTAAAGAAGATGAGCAGCCCTTCTCATCTGCCCCATGAGAGCTCTATTGCTGGACATGAGAGATTGGGGCCAATGGTTCTAAAGGAAATAGAGTCATAAGAAATTCAGGATGGAATTCGGGGTTTGGAGAGTTATAATGATGTTCCAGAAGAAGATGACTTAACTATATTTAAATAAATGTAGATTGTTGTACCATACTTAAAAAAAATAACACATCCCCTGGAAATAAGCTGTAGGGTGTCTTCTTGAGGAAAAATAAATATAAGACCCTGTCTTATTTTTGGAGAAACACAGTAAAAGAGAATGTGTAGAATGAGAAGGACAGCCTTCAGGTCAGAGGAAGACACAGGAGGGTACTGTCATAGAAGGCATGCGATGGGGTGACTTCCAGATGGAGGAAGTAGGGCAGTTCTCACATGTTACTGAGAAAGAGAAGTAAGAAGAACACTTGAAAAATGTCCAATGGATTTAGCAACCTAAGGAATTGTTGACCCTAGGAAGTTTATGTTAGTGGTGAGAGAGGATGACATTCATTCAGCTTGGGTGAGTTTTGTAATGGGTGGAAGATAAGGACACCCAGATAGTAATCATGGACAACTCTTTTGAGATAATGTGTAATATTTTATCATATGAGAAAAATAATAAAGTGTCTCCAATAATAATAAAATACAAATAAGTTACGTGCATTCTATTCCCCCAGTGTTAGGTTATTAGAAGACTTTTATACAAATGTTTGCACTTGTAGCATTCTGGGGTCAAAATGCTCTAGCTGTCCTCTGGACTTCAAATAACATTGCTCACATTTTTGCAGCTTTTTAAATTTCAGATGACTTCAATGTACATATTCAAACTACTGATTTAGAATTCAGTTGTGCTTATATTCCTGTATTCATATGATGTTTCCCAGCCTTCTGATATTGTATGGTGATTAACTTCTCTCCAAGTACATTTCAAAAGTTATATAAGTGTGCTGCTGTTGCCCATTTGCAAATGTTTAATTTGAATGGATGCCAACACAGTGGCAAACATATATGCCAGAGCTTGGGATTAGTTCCAGCCCTCTTAATAATCATTTTACTACTTTATCTCAGAAATATACATTAGCATCTCAGTGTCACTGGAGATCTTGGTATGAAGTCAGTATTTTTGTTTTAAAATGAGGATACCAGTAGTGAAACTCTTCATCTTATTAAGGTCAAACAAATTAGGCATTGTTTTTGTATACATTTAAGATTATTTTGAAACGAAAAGAAACATAAAGGCTGGGTGTGGTGGCTTACCCTTGTAATCTGAGCATTCTGGGAGACTGAGGGATGAGGGGGAATTACTTGAGGCCAGGAGTTTGAGACCAGCCTGAGCGTGAGCCAGATCTTGTCTCTACTAAAAATAGAAAAATTAGCCAACTGTCTTGGCAAATGCCTGTAGTCCCAGCTACTTGGGAGGCTGAGGCAGGAGGATCACTTGAGCGCAGGAGTTTGAGGTTTCATTGAGCTATGATGATAACATTGCCTTCTAGCCAAGGTGACAAAGCAACACTCTGTCTCAAAAAAAAAAAAGGAAAGAAAGAAATACAAATAAAACCAGTTATGACAATAGAAGTAGGTGTTTCCTATATTTAAAAATACAGTTTGTTCCTAGGGAAGCATTTTTGGATTTCTTCCTTCCCAAAGGGAAATGAGAAAATCCTCAATCCTTCTTCCCTCCCTCCCTCCTGGTTGAATGATTGTACAAGGAAGATTTAATCCAGCTGAGAAAACATGTAAATGACTCACATTAAGAAGGAAAACTACAACCATTGTATGTATGAATGGAAGCTTGTACAATCACTTTTGTCTCAGTTCAATCAAGCGAGAAGGAGAAAAATAAGATCTATGCTAGATTTATTCCAATTGAAATTAGAATAAAGAAAACTATCCCTCTGATCTAGACAGGATTGGGTGCTTCAAAAGTGCTGAATCATTGGGCAGATAGAATGCGTGAGAAGACAATAAGAGGACAGACATGAAAAGGAAATGACTAACAGTTATGTTAATGTTGGCACTCATATGTGGGAGCTAAAGAAGTTGAGTTGATCTCACGGAGGTAGAGAGTAGAGTGATAGGTACCAGAGACTGGGAAGGCTGTGTGTGTGTGTGTGTGTGTGTGTGTGTGTGTGTGTGTAATGTAAAGCGATTGGTTGATGAGTACAAACATATAGTTAGAAGGTGTAAGTTCTAATGTTCCACAGCAGAGTAGGGTGGCTGTAGTTAGCAACAATGTATTGTATATTTCAAAGTAGCTAGAAGGGAGGACTTGAAATGTTCCTAGCACATAGAAATGATATATGATCAAAGTGATGGACACCCCAAGTACCCTGACTTGATCATTACACATTCTGTGCATGTAACAAAATATCATATGTACCCCTTAAATATGTACAGATATTATGTAATGATACAAAATAAAAAACAATTATGCCAATATAAACACGTATCGATTTACATTGTTCATGTCTTTTGACTTCCCATCCTTTTGTTCACACCCTTAACCCTTTCTCCCCTCCATACCCCTCACCCATCACCTCCTCTAAAGAAACACCTGATTATTCTAGTCTTCACCAATTTCTCCTTTTTCTGAGTTTTCACAGCTCAGTCTATTACATGCATTACATTGTTCTCGATTTCTTATATGCATGTACATTTTATTTCTTCCATCAGAAAGTAAATTCTTAAAAGGTGAGGATAATTTCCTATACATTTCCGTGTACCCTTAGCAGCTTGATAGGTATATAATACGCATTTATTTTATTTATTTTTGGACAATGTGGAATTGTTTATTGACATGTAAAGTTACCCACAATATGTTAAAACTTAAAAATCAAATGATAAACTAGTAGATATACTATGATCCCATTTTAATAAAAAGAATAGCCCTATATACAGATACATACGTCAAAATGTTGATAGTGGTAGGTTATGGATAATTATTTTATTTTATTGACAACTCTCTGTATTACCCAAATTTTTAAAATAACAGCATTTTTTTTTATCATTTTCTGATTTAAAAATTATTTCCATTTTAAGAAAAATCTAGACATTAAAATGACCTTTTTTTCTATCACAAAACTTTATTTGAACAACTATTTTGGCATACAGTATTTGATTGGATAATATTAGAAACTACCTCAATTTCTGATTTGATTGGACAATATTAGAACAACCTCAATTTCTAAATGCAAATCAAAATATTAGATTACATCAGGGGTCCTCAAACTTTTTAAATAGGGGGCCAGTTCACTGTCCCTCAGACCGTTGGAGGGCCGTTGGAGAGTGCGGCGCACATTCCTCACATACGCACTGTGGGCCGGGGACGAGTTGGCTGCTAAGCAGGACAGGCAGTGGCCACGAAAACACCTGGTGGGCCGGATAAATGTCCTCAGTGGGCCGCATGTGGCCTGCGGGCCATCGTTTGAGGACCCCTGAATTCTTGGTGCTATTTCTGATTAAAGGGGACTTTTAACATAATAGTCATTATGAAATTTTCATGATATATAAAATTTATTTTATTTTTATGTCCATAATTACCCATTAGACTCTTTTCTTCTCTTATCCACATTCTTATGTAGGATATGGAGAATGGAATAGACCTTAATTCCTTGTCTTATCCTATTTTTTAGCTGAAGACCAAGAAAGTTAAAAGGGAGCAGACTTCTGAATATATAAAAAGTCAGCCTGCTACATTTAAAGTTTTTTCCTTATATGATGGCAGTTTGCAAAGGTGAAGTTCTTTCCCAGCAAAACACTAAATTATTACCAAAATTCTAAAAGTATATCTATTTTAAACAAACACCTTTAATAGACTGGTTATAAAACTATAATTGGACATTTTTAAGACCAGGTTGTTGTTTTCTCTTTGAAAAGATGTTAATTTACATAAATAAAACACAGATGATATTTCTATACAGGGCAAGAATATACTGCTGTATATCTTAAAAGATAAGTATAATTGCACTTATTTTATACAACAGTTAGCATGATTGTAGGGAAATGGAAAATATGTTTTTGTGCATAAATTCCTTTTCTCAATTAAATAGAATTAAAAAGCTTCATTAAGAGTCAGCTAAAAACAAAAACAGGGCAAATACTGTATATATATGGCTACCTGTCTTATTGTAACATTACTTTTGTTGTTGCCATTTTCAATCCATTGACACAAAGACCTCAGCATAATAAGAAGTCACTCTGACCTATAAAATGTGACAGCCCCAGGAGAATAATTACACCATTATTCATTTTCAGTAAAAAGTCTAATAGAACAGTGATATTGTGCTTTAGAACCTTAATCATACAATACAAATCATTTATAATACAAATTATAAAGTATCTTTACATGTGCTGGCACAGCTAGGCTTTACATACTCTCTGGAAACTCAAAAAGTTCAGGAATGTTTTATCAATCTTCATTTCAGATTTAGTAGCATAAGAGCTGGGTTTTCTAAGTAGGATTTCCACAAATTAGAGAAGTGTGACATTGTAGCACCATCAATAACTCTGTGATCAGCTGACCAGCTCACATTACTTATTTATGCCTTATATGCTTCTCTTTTTTGGTTAAATTGGGGAAGCACCTTAATTGATCAAAGGCTCCAATGGCTACTTCAGGGGGCAATATCAGTGGTTTGGTATAGGTACCACCAATTGAACCACTGTGGGAAAGAGTGAATGTCTCTTCTGTAAGATCAGTGGTGCTGAGCTGACCTGCAGAGCCCAGTTTCCGGAGGCAATCCAATCCAGTGGTAATCTCAAATACAGAGCAGACCTGAATGTTTTTCACATTAGGGACAATCAAACCCTGCTCAGTATCCATTGCTATCCCAATATATCCCATATATCCCAAGCCTTATATGTTATATTCTGGCAGTTTTCATCCACAGAAGCATTAAGGATGGGAATCTGTAGTAACCCCAAGGATACAGCCTTTAAGAAGAAGGGCATAAAGATTAGTTTAATTCCACGAACTAAGGTAGTGGGTTTTAATTCTTCTTGTAGCTTAACCAGTTCAGTAAGGTTGACCTCATCACAACAGCCAAAGTGAGATTATCTTCAGGACTGCAGACATAGTCTTGACCGTTGCTTTCTGAAAGCCTTTATGGGTTCTGTTTTGTCTTTGCCTGTGAATACCAGAGGTTTTGATACTGGTATAGGAATAGTCATGTCTTCTGGTTTTGGCAGAGGTGGTATAATCTCAGCTTTTGGTGAAGGAGGTAATATAGCTCCTGTCTGCTTTTCCAAATAGTTGAGAATATCTTTTGTAAGTGTTCTGCCATCTTTTCCTGAGCCAACAGCTTCACTCAGCTTAATGCTGTTTTCTATTGCAATGTGGCAAACTGTAGGAGTTGCCAGTGTTTTTTGGCCCTTGATCTCCTGGGGGGGGGGTGGTGGTGTGTGGTGTGGTGTGTGGTGTGTGTGTGTGTGTGTGTGTGTTCATCATGGGACACAGTAGGAGTTTCCACAACATCTTCTTCTCAATCTGACAACAAGCAAGGTAAAACTTAACTTCAGCTGAAAATACTAATAAATCCAAGAGTTGAAATTCAATCCTAGGGCCGACTCAGTCTATGCTGTTTCCATTGGTTTACGGCTCTAGTAAAGTTTCTTTCTGTTCAAAGTAGCTGGAATACAACTCCTATAGTTCAAGGCATAATTCTGTTGAACTTTCAGAATCCCTGTATATTGTCCACATCTTTTAAAGCTTCTGTTTCTATGTCTACTAATGGCTTCCCCTCATAGGCAATATCATCCAGATTATAATACAGCTTTTTAATGACTCCATCATAACAACTAGTGATTGTAACAGAAACGTTATCACTTTGTACTTCACAGATGCAGTCAGACTGAGACACTGTATCTCCTTCTTTTACATACCATCCTTTAACTGTTACTGCTCTAATCCCTTCTCCAATGTCTGACAGTTTGAATGGAACAACTTGTCCACGTAAAGCAGCAGTTGTTTTCAACAAGTGATGTAGATGACTATACTTGAATGAAGTATAACCAAAGAAACACACATAAGTTGGCTTCAAAACATGAACGTTACTGCATGTTTGAAAATATCGAACACAAATCAGCTGCCCAGCGTTGTCGCTCCAGGTCCTCAATACATGAACTGTAGCCATCTTACCCCGGAAAAAGCTATCATACACATTTAAACCATATATATGATTGCTTGAATTATCAATTTAAATGTTGCATTTCTGAACATGGCAAAAAATCCAAGAAGCACAATGTTTTTTTAAGAAATAAGATTTCAGTCTGTTGCCCAGTCTAAAGTGCAGTGGCACAATCATAGCTCACTGTAGCTTTGAACTCTTGGGCTCAAGTGAACCTCCTACCTCAGCCTCCCAGGTACCTGGGACTACAGGTGCCTGCCACCATGTGCAGCTAATTTTGAAATTTTCAGAGATAAGAGTCTCATTATATTGCACAGGCTAGTCTCAGACTCCTGGCCTCAAGTGACCCTCCTGCTTTGGCCTCCCAAAGTGCCATGATGAGCCACTGTGCCCAGCCCCAAGAAACACATTTTAAGCAACTTCTTGTCTGATCCTGGTATTTCTGCTCTTAGCCTTTGCATTTAGTGATTTGATAGGAATATACCCTAACATAGGCCCTTGGCATGCACAGGTGTAACTTTCAGGTGAACCTGGAAGATAATTTGTAATTTTGTAGAGGTGTGTGTTTGAATCCCAAGAGCAAGCAGCACATTGGCATATTCATCAGTTTTACCTAACCAGTCAGCAAGCCCAGCTGCCCATCAGCATTGGCACCTCAGTGTCATTTCTTGTCCTTGTTATATATGCAATTTTCAGATGGGGAAACTGAGTCACAGACAGTTGGAGTGCCTTGTTCAAAGTCACATGGTAACTGATGGAGTTTGGATTTATGATGCTCAGGGTCTGGTTCTAAAGTCTACTTTTAGCAGCTTTGCTATACGAGAAATGAAATGCTATACTGCTATTCAAATGTCAATTGTTGGAGTGGGGAGGGGTGTACACAAAAGTCTAAAGATACAGTCACCAATCTCTGTTACAAGTTTTGTTTGCTTTTGTCTTTTTGTATTGCCAAGGCAAATTCCTAAGGGATTCTGGCAATTTGTCAGTAAGACTTCTAAAGCAATTATGTGTTCCGTCTAGAACAACAAACTGCTAATTCTTAATCTGTTTTCAGCAACACTGTTATGTTGTTACATGTCAGGGCTTTAGAAGCAGGTGAGATAGATACTGGTTTTTGGGAGTGGGGAAAAGTAGACTTGTAAACTAGTAATCAGTGCATGGCTAGCATCTTAATACAGGAGAGGGATTTGCAAATCCAGTAGCTGGGCTTGTTCTGAGTTTCCTTTATTAGCTCCAGGAGTTGAGTTTGTTGAGCTAAGCAGGCAATTCAATAAAACTCACAATATGTTGATCACGAGAAAACTAATGCCAAGTCTATTTTAGAGCCACCATGAAGATAACATAGACAAACAAGGAGGGAGGAAGTATCAAGTCACATGGAATATTTCTTGCTGGACTCAGATTTTATTTTTTACATCTATTCTTTTGGGAATAGAGCCATGATATCCTGCTCCGAATGTATGCTCTCTAGATAAGGTTATTAGGGTGGGGCCCCATGATGGGACTGGTGGCTTTATAAGAAAAGGAAGAGAGAACTGAGCTTGTAGGCTGTTGCCCTCTGCCTTCTACCTTTCCTCCATGGGATGGCATAGCACTAAGGTCCTCGCCATATGTGGCTTTTCAACCTTGGACTTCTCAGCTTCCAGAACTATAAGAAATACATTTCTCTTCTTTATAAATTATCAGGTCTGTGGCATTGTGTTATAGCAACAGAAAATAGACTAAACACCATTTCTTTTGGCATTTTTAACCTTTTGGGAATATTTATGAAATCCATCCTTTAGAATTCCTTTAGTGTAGGCTTTCTGGTATTAAAAATTTTCTTAGCTTTTAAATCTAAAAGTGGCTTTGTTTTGTCCTTGTTCTTGCAAAATAGTTTTGCTGAATACAGACTTCTAAGCTGACAATTATTTTTCTTTAGCAATTTAAAAATATTTGTCAACTAGGCTGGGCACAGTGTTTCATGCCTATAATCCCAGCACTTTGGGAGGCTGAGGTGGAAGGATCACTTAAGGCCAGGAGTTTGAGACCAGCCTGGACAACATAGTGAAATCTCATCACTACAAAAAAAAAAAAAATAGCTGAGTGTGATGGCACCTGCCTGTATTCCCACCTAATTGGAAGGTTGAGGCAGGAGGATCACTTAAACCCAGGAATTGGAGGCTTCAGTGACTGTCTCAAAAAAAAAAAATTGTCAACAGTATTCTGACTTCCAGTATTGCTTTGGAGAGGTCAGTATCAGTCTAAATGTCTTTCCTTTATAAGAAAGATTTGTCTAGGTGTATTTTTTCATTCTGCTGAATATATATTATGCTCCCTATATCCATCAATTGGCTTTTTGTATCAGTTCTAGAAAACTCTTATTTTTTTCTTTCAATATTGCCTCCCTTTCATTCTCTCTACTCTTCCTTTGGGGACTCTGGTTAGGTATGTGTTGGATCTTATTTTATCTTCTCTCTCTCTCTCGAATATGAAGGCAGGGGAGTGAGGAGGGGGGTTCAATTTCCTTGTTTTTTAGACAGGGTCTCACTCTGTCACCTTATGTAGAGTGCAGTGGCATCATTGTAGCTCACTGAAACCTTACACTCCTGAGTTCACGGGATTCTCCTGCCTCAGCCTCCAGAGTAGCTGGGACTATAGGCACGCGCCATGACGCCTGGCTAATTTTGGTAGAGACGGGATCTCACTCTTGCTCAGGCTGGTCTTGAACTCCTGAGTTTAAGCAATCCTCCTGCCTCGGCCTCCCAGAGTGCTAGGATTACAGGTGTGAGCCAGGACGCCTGGCCTATCTTTCATATCTCTTAATCTCTTGTTCATGGATTGTATCTTATTGTCTTATAGTGCTGCATTCTGGGTCATTTTTTTCAGCTCTATTTTTTAGTTCATGGATACTTTCTTTAGCTGTATCCAATCTACTGTATATTCCATCTGTTAACCTTGTTATAGCATCAATTATAATTTTCATTTCTAAAAGTTCTGCTTGGTTTGTTTTTCAAATTTGCCTGATCATTTTTGATTGTCTCTTATTGCTTGCTCCATTTTGTGATTCCATTCTTTATTTTTAAAGCATACCATATATACTTTGTATCAGACATTTTAACATCTGAAATCCTTCTGATTCTAAATCTGGACTTTGTAGTTCTTGCTAGCCTTTTCCCATGATGATTTGTTTCTTTTTATTTTGATGACCTTTGATTACAGGTTCAATTTTGGTTCATTTTAATCTGGGAAAACCTTAGGGACTAAATTCAAGATACAGTCCTTCAGAGAATTTTTTTTTTTTTTTTTTTTTTTTACCTTTTTTCTGTTCAGAGCTAGGGACCTTTGGAGCCACCATGCATTTTGTCTGAGTTGACTGCTCACTACTCTTTCAGCTTAAAGTCTCTTTTTTACTAATATTTCCTTTTCTTTTTCTGTAACCTTGATACTTTCTCTATGTCCTGTAAGTGCTACCTAAAACGTCTTACGCAGCATAAAGTCATTTTGTAGCTGGAAGGCCCTGCAGGTATCTTGCCCACCGTACTTCTAGAAGTGAGAACTGCAGATCGAATGCTCACCCTGTGCCTGGCGTTCTTTTGTGCATTTTACTTGTATTATCTAATTTAACACTCACAACAATTTTATGAAGAAAGGCAGCATTTTTATTCTTATTTTACTGATAAGGAAATTGAGGCACAGTGAGATTAACAGGTTGCCAACATTACATAGCTGATAAATGTTACATGGGCTGCCAATGTTGAACAGTTTCTAAGGCTGGAATTAAAAAAAATCTAAAAAAAAAAATGCATGCACGTGACAGGAAATTCAAAGTGCACAAAAGGGTATGTAGTGGCTAATAAGTGTCCTTTCTGTCCCTTTGCCCCGGACATAACATTGCTCCTCCCAGGAGGCAACTATTACCACTTTCTTATGTATTTTTCTAGAGATAGCATACAAAATATACAATCTAATATGTATATATATTATAATCTATATGATATACCATAGCATATATCAATATATCCCATTTGATTTTGCTAGAAAAACAGAACAAAGACAAAAAGCAGTATTTCTTGAATACTTACTCTGTGCCTGGTACTTCTTATTCATCACCTTATTTACTCTTCTGGGGAATTATTAGTTTTATTTTACAAATGAGAAAATGCACCTTAGAAAAGTTATAACTTGTCTGAGGATTTGCAGATAGCAAGAAGCAGAGCTAGGATGCAAACCCGAGTCTCCGTGGTTCCTAAGCCTGCATGCTTTGGCTTTCACAGGGCGCTGGCTTGGGGTTGACATCCTCATCTCTGCACTAGGTTAGGTTGAAGATGAGAGTAAAGGCTGGAGTTCAGGTCTGCCTTAGGATCTCCTCTCTATCCCTCATACGCTGCCTGGATGTGGCCTGCCCAAGTTTGTTTCAGGGTTGCTGGCTCCAGGGGAGGAGGATAGGGGCACAAAACTCAGCCCTGCCCAGGTTCTCTGCATCCATATTGTTGGTTTCATGTTTAAGGATAGGCCTTTGTGAGCCACTTCCTCTATTTTGAAACTCCCTCCTCTCTTTTCTTCTTTCTGATTTCTTCCTTCCTTTCACCTTCCTACAAACATTTGAGTGCCTTTGTGTGTTTAGTATTATCTGGTGCTAGAAATACCAAGGTATGAGAACATCACTGGGTTTTAAGGAGGTTATGTATTAGTGGAGAGAAAAATGCCCTGACTCCAAACATAATGCAGTGAGGTAAGCGCTTGTATTAGTTTTGCTATGGCTGCTGTAACAAGTTACTACAAACTTGGCAGCTCAAACACACGCTGATTCTCTCACATTTCTGGAGGTGAGAAATCTGAAATATGTTTCACTGGGTCAAAGTCAAGAGTCAACAGGGCCGCACTGTCTCTGGAAGTGCTGGAGGAAAATCTGTTTCTTTGCCTTTTCTGGTTTCTAGAGCCACATTCCTTGCATCCTTTTGTCCAGGACCTTGCCTCCATCTTCAAAGCTATGAGTGCAGCATCTTAACTTAAGTGGTCACATTGCTTCTCTTCTGTGTTGTGTCAAATCTCTCTCCAGCTCCCTCTTCTAAGGACACTTGCGATTGCATTTAGGGCCCATCTGCTAATCCTGGATGATCTTCCCAATCAAGATCTTTAATTTAGCCAAATCTGCAAAATCTTTTTTGGTGACATTCACAGGTTCCTGGCTTCTGTTGTTCTGTTCTTTTGCCCTCATTCTCTCGTTCAGAGATTCATATTTAGATATATATCCTCAACAGTTTCCTGCAAGCCTGGTGTGCCACCGAGTTGTGTGGTTCCTTTCTCAACATGACTTCCCTGGGACACTTCTTTACTCCTCTCTCTGCTCCTCTCTCTGCTGGCTAAGGTTAATCTTTTCAGATAAACCATTCCAGTGGTCAGCTAAGGGTCCTCCCTGTTTCTGAGCTTTCCTCCCAACTTAGCTTACAACCATTGCTCCACTAATTTTCACATGTGATTCTTGTTTAAAAACTTAGAGAATAAATTCTAAACTACTTAGTGTGACATGGCAAGGTTCTCAAGTCTAGGCCCTATAACAAATTCATTTCTTTATTCACCAGATATTCATTAGGATTTCTCATGTGTTAAGACCATGAGCCGGGCGTGGTGGCACATGTCTGTAGTCCCAGCTACTCAGGAGGCTGAGGCAGGAGGATCGCTTGAGCCCAGGAGTTTGAGGTTGACGCCACGGCACTCTAGCCCTGGCAGCAGAGCCAGACTCTGTCTCAAAATAAAAATAAAAATAAAAAAGACTGTGCCAGGCACTAAGCATATGACAGTGGGTAAAAATAGGGAGCTCCACCTTTGTGAATTTTGCTGTCTAATGGGAAAGACAGATATGAATAAAATGATAGTTGTGAACAAATGTGAAATTATAAAATTGCAACTATAAGAAGACAACAGCTTAGGCTTATATATTGCCTGCCATGTGTCCATACCATTCTAATAATTTTACATATATTATCTCCTTTAATTTTCACAGCATGTTCATTACTATTACTCCCACTGTATAGATGAGAAAATAGGCACGTAGAGTATAAGTGAGTTGCCCAAATTCACATAGTTGGAAAGGATTTAGGCGAGGCAGCCTGGTTCCAGATTTTGTGTATGGAACCCCTGTCATATTTCCACAAAGGAGAAGTACCTGGTGCTGTGAGAATCATTAATTGGGAGTGGGGGTATGAATGGGGATGGCGATGGGGAATTTGACCCAATCAGGAAAGGGTTCCTAAGGAGGAATAGCTGAACTGAAGTAGGGAATCTGAGTTGGCATTAATTGGACAAGAGGAAAGAAAAGGTCCACCCAGAAGGAAGGTCACCTGTCAAGGCCCTATGGTGGGGGAGCAGGGTGCTTATGGCATCTGAAATGGGACCAGTGTGGAGCAGAGACAGCAAGGAGGAGGAGGGAGTGAGGCATGGGATTAGGGTGCACTGGGATTAGGCTGGAAAAACAGGTAGATGCCAAATCACCCCGGACCCTGTAGGCCATGATATGAACATTTTTCTTTATCCTAAAAGCAATGAGAATGCAATGGTAGTAATTAGATTTTAAAAAGTAGGAGTCCATTGAGATTTTATGCAAGGGTTAAGAGAGACGTCAAAGTTTCTGGAGAGTGCCCTGAGTTCATATGGTCTCAGTCTCTCGAACAGGGAACCCCTGGAAAGTGAGTAGGTTTGAGAATAAAATCATGCACTCTTATTTGGACATGTTGATTATGAAGTGACTTCTGAGAAATAGAAATGAAACATCGAGGAAATGTCAAATATATGGATCTGGAGTTCAGAGATAAAATCTCGGCTGCGCCTTTACATTTGCGTGCCACATTGAGAGAAATGATTCCTTATTATGAAGGGTAGAAGGAAGGGCCCAGCCCTTGTTCCATTTTGCAACTGAAAGGTCAGCAAGCCTGAGCCTGTTGAAAGATTTCTCTCCTGCTAAAGAGAATTGTAAGTCTTATTTGTGAGTCTGCATTAATCTTTTGTAGCAGATTTGAATGTGTGGTGAAAAGCAGGCTGAGTGGGAGGAATTAATTTTAGATTCCTTCTCTACTTTCTACTTTTATAACAGAATACCATTGGATAATCGTTTATCCTTCAATGATAAAAACTAGTTTTGGGAAATTGTGGTTTGATTCTATTAAAAGGAAACTGGCAAAAAAACCACAAAAAACCCCCAAAACCCCAAAATCTTTGTGAGCAGACATCTTAAGACCACAATGCAATCTTACTGTTCAGGTTAAAATGATTGCATTTGTTAGATATTGCTGCATGACAAATTATCCTACGACTTACGGGTTTAATACAACAATAGAAGTTTATTAACCTCACGGTTTCTGTGGGTCAGGGATTCTGGAGCAGGTTAGTTGAGTGTCTCAGGCCCAGGATCTCTCATGAGGTCTCAGTCAAGGTGCCTGCTAGGTCTGCAGTCATCGGAAGGCTCAACTGGGGCTGTAGGATTCACTTCCAAGGTTCAAGTTCATTCGCATGATTGCAATCTGATGCTGACTGTTGGCAGGCATCCTTGGTTTCTCCCCAAAAGAACTTATATCAGGGCTGCTTGAGTGTCCTTACCACGTGACTAGAGGCTTCCCCTAGAATGGCAATCCAAGAGTGAAAGAGCCAGGTGGAAGCTATCTTTTTTATGAGCTTGTCTGAAAAGTCTCATAGTGTGGTGAGTGCTTTATTCCAAGTGAGTCACTGCATTTCGCCCACCTCAAGGGCGAGGGAGGGAACTAGGCTCCACCTTTTGAAGGGAGGAGTGTCTAAGAATTTGTGGACACTTTTTGAACCACCACATGATATATGAAATCTGAGCTGTGGATGGGCCCTCCCCTCTCACCCTGTGTAGGAATTAATTTTTGCTACAACATCACTGACAGATGGTCATTCAGCCTCTGCTTGCCACTTCCAACTATGAGGAGTTCACTATATTGTGAGTCAGCAAATTCCATTTATATCCAGTTTTAATTGTTAGAAGCTTCTCTTCATGAAATTGGAAGCTCTATTGCTGGATATTCCATCATCCTCATCATTATTATTATTATTATTATTATTATTTGAGACAGAATCTCACTCTATTGCCCAGGTCTAGAGTGCCATGGTATCAGCCTAGCTCACAGCAACCTCAAACTCCTGGGCTCAAGCAATTCTTCTGCCTACAGGCTGCTGAGTGGCTGGGACTATAGACACACACCACCACGCCTGGCTAATTTTTCTACTTTTAGTAGAGATGGGATCTTGCTGTTGCTCAGGCTGGTCTCGAACTCCTGACCTTCAGCGATCCTCCTGCCTGGGCCTCCCAGAGTGCTAGGATTACAGGCATGAGCCACTGAACCTGGCCGATATTCCATTATTGAAGTTAGTTCTGCTGCTGTAGAATGGCATTCTTACATGATGGCTTTCCCAATATTTGCAGCTATGGCAATCTTCTTGGCTTCTCTGTTCTCCAGATGAAATCTTGTCAGTTCCAGTCATAACTTCCTCTCATATTTTAATTCCAGGGTTCTTTCACATTCTGGTCACCTTCCTGTAAAAATATTCCAATTTAGTTCATCTCTCCAAAATTGAAAACGGATTACTGATTCTGTTTTGCAAGATAAGTATAAAAGGATATGACAAGACATTTCTCACTTTGCACAATAGTACAGGTCTGAAAAATAAAGGACTGTAAAAGCTGAAATCATGTAAAGTGATCTTAATAATATTATTCTGTAATCTTTAACAATTGATGTTAAAACATTAAAAACTTTCTTTCAAATTTAAATGCAAAATGAATAAAACTAGTGTGCATTTGTATATGTAATTTAAAATATTAGAAATTTAGAGAACTAAATATTTTGAAAAAAAGTACCCCCAAACCCAAAAAATCAAGAGTAGTTTGAACAGTACTTGCTGCCTTCTTCTCATCATATAACTGATAATACAAGTGAGCGTCTTTTCTTTGCCTTGGAAAATTGTCATCCTGCTTTAGAAATTTGGATTAGCTTTCAACGTTAGGTCCCTTGAGCTCTCAGTGTCATAAAATATCTCTGAGATATTTCTCTGCAATTTCCTTTAATGTGCAGTTTTTTGCTGGTGTCACTTCTTCTGGGACACCTCCAGTCACTATCCACATTTATGTAGATAAATCCATCTTTGCTAAGTTCCTCTGGCTGTAGACCTAGAGTCTCTCAGATGGTGGCAACAGCAACATGACCATGGTCAGCTGTTTCTTCTATAAAACTCCAGTATTGTTAGATTCGAATTTCACTCCCTTTGTTATCACTTTTCATTTCTTTGCTACACTTTCATCTTGGTTGACCAATTCACTCTTTCAATGATCCATTCTTATAAAATGCCACATAGGTTTATTGCTGGGAGACAAGGAAGCAACACAACTACATGCTTTGATGTCTGTGTGTGAACTAAATAACAGGTGCATGGTGACCAGTCCCCACAGACTTTGGAAGGAGGGATGTGATTGGTCCCCGATCATGATGCACATCTGTTCTGCATGTAGTGATTTGTGGACTGCAGAGCTAGAAGGCCAGTTTGTACCTTACGCAGTTACTCACAGTTAACATACCCTGGTAATTGATTTTTGAACCATGCTGTTGGGGAACTGGTATTATTTAACTGAGCCATAGTATTGGAAATTTATGTGTAGCAAAACCACACAAAGCAATGTCTGCCTGTATTCTTATAAATTTGATCTTAATTGGAATCCATTTTTATGGGCAACAGTACTATGCTGCTTATTAAAATGAGCTCATGGTCCTTGCTTTTATCAAGTCTCATATGTCTTTACCTTGTGCATTTAAACTTTGTAAAATGTAAACGTAGGATTTTACATATATTCCAGTTAGCTTGTGGCTGTATTTTTAAAATTTTTAATTTTATTTTTTTAACAGATACATAATATTTATACATAGTTATGGGGTGGCTGTCTTTTTAAAATTGGATTGTGCTATCTTGTGAACAAACTGTTCCTTCCAAATCGTTATCCTTTTTACATCTAGGCCATTAGTAAAAACATGACTGGAGCCAAGCGTGGCAATGTATTTCTAGAGCTCTCCAAGAGCTCTCCAGCCATACTTCCCTCATCCTATTAATTAACCTTCCAAGTGGGAATATGCAACCAGGTACAAATTTCTCCAGCTCTGCTGTCATCCAGACTGGCTTTTTTGAGCTCATCCAACAAAGTTATCTGCCTGGTGCCATCAGATGCCTTTCTGAAATCGAAGCATAGTGTGTCCGCAGTGGAGTCCTGAAATACCACTCTGGTGACCTTATTTAAAATAACACTGCGGATAATACCTTATATTTATAGAGAACTTTTACAGTTCACTGAAGTGTTTGACATATCTCCATCTTAAAATATGTTGTCTACATAGGGCCGAAGGGAGATACGGCAAATATTATTACTACTATATTTTTAAAAATGGTAAATCAAAGAGTTTAAGGGATTCTCCCTTGTTCACAAACCTAGTAAATAACAGAATCTTGATTCTTCAGTAAATCTAGTATGCTTTGACAACCTCAAATATCTCAGATGAGGTGCCTACAGGCAAGAAAAGGGAGTTTTCTGTAGTGTTTTTCCTTCAGTGACTTATAACCTTCCTCCTATGGAGTCTGTATTAGTTTGCTAGGGCTGTTGTAACAAAATATCACAAACTTGGGGGCTTGCACAACAGAAATTTGTTTTCTCACAGCTCTAGAAGCTAGAAGTCTGAGATCAAGGTATCTGCAGCTTTGGTTCCTTCTGAGGACTGTGAGGGAAGGGTCTGTTCCAGGACTGTCTCCTATATGGCTGTCTTCCCTTGGTGTCTCTCCATATTGTCTTCCCTCTATGTGTATTTCTGTGTCCAAAAGGAAACCAGTCATGTTAGATTAGAGCCTTAATGACCTTATTTTAACTTGATTGCCTCCGTAAAGACATTATCTTTAAATAACGTCACATTCTGAATTACTGGCGATTAGGACTTCAACATATGAATTTGGGTGGGGAGTGGTCTATAATTCAACCAGGTCTTTAAGGCAGACTTTATAGTTTTAAAAAATGGCCCAAGGAATAGGCTTGTGTGGTGAGTACTTTGGTGTGTGCCTGCATTTTCTTATCAATATCTATATAGCTGCTAAGGTCTGTTGAGATCAACTTTGTGGTCAGTTGATATCACCTTTCAGTTTTCAAAAGAGAGAGTGAGTGCTTTTCCTAAATTCATTTTCATTTGTCTGCTTGCTGAATTTAGTCTCTGAAGATGTCTTTTGTGAAGCAGTTGCTGAAATTGTTTGCTTGTTTGACAATTTCAGGATTCAAATGTGACATTTAACTTTGGGTCTGAGATTTGTGGTGGTGTCACTCAGTGCTTGGTGCTAATTTGATGCCTATCTCAGTAGTTTCCTTCTTCTACAAGTTGGTTAAAGCATCAAGGAATTCAGAATTTAGGGAACAGATAAATTAGAGAGTAGCAGTTTGTATCCCAAGAGGATTTACAGACTATCAAGTGCATTTAAGGGTTGTTTTACCATGTTACCAACTGTGTATATATAAAAAAAAGGAACTGATTATGACCTCATTTGAGATCGCTGGCACTGGGGTGCTATAAATGTGAGATCTGTGTCATTCTGTTTCCATATTGCCTCTACTCCTCCTGTGGTTTTCCTTCTTGGTCATTTGGATGTTCCTCAGATTACCAATGTGCACATTTTATGTGATACAGATTTTGATGTTTTTTAAAAATAACACTTGTGAGTAATTTGTTCTTGCACATATATTTTTCTTATGATCTTTGTGCATTTTTTTAGAAGTGATTCTTCTTTTTAATTAACTCATTGGGTAGAAGAAAGAACAGTTCTAATGTCTGTGTAAGGTGTAACGAATAGACACAATGAACTGTTCGTTATCTTTGAAGCCCTCTGAATGCCCTCCCCGTCCCATTCCTTTCTCTTCCCACTATTATCCTAATTTTATGTTTATCATGCCCTTACTTTTCCTTATAACTTTAACTTTTCATATTAGTATTCCTAAACAATATACTGCTTAGTTTTTCAGTTAAAAATTTTTATTTTTAAATCATTGCAAAATTACAAAAAAGTTATGAGAATATACAAATAACTCAGATAGCCTTCATCCAAAATGTGCGTTCTTATTCTTCCTTACTGTCTCTAGATATGTACACACACACACACACACACACATTATTATATTTTCCTGAACCGAGAGTAAGTTATAAGCATGCTGTTCCAGTCTAAATACTTTAGTGTGTACTTTTTGAAAAATAAGGACACTGTCTTACACAATCACGTACAATCGTCTAAGTCAGGAAATTAACATAGGTATAATTCTATGTAATCTGTAGACTCATTCAAACTTTTCCCACTGGCCCAATAATGCCCTTGGTAGCTATTTTCCCTCATCTGGTTCAGAATCCATTCCAGAACCCTAATCTGTGTTTACTCGTCACATTTCTTTAGTTGTCTTCCATCTGGAACAGGTCCTTAGTCTTTCTTTGTCTTTTATGTCCTGGATGATTTTCAAGACTACAGAATAGTTTTTTTGTTTTAGACTGTTCCTCAATTTGGGTTTGTCTGATGTTGCCTCCTGATTAGATTTAGGTTATGCATTTTGGGCAGGAACATCACAGAAATGATGCTGTGTTCTCAGTGCATCATATCAAGAGGCACATGATGTTGATTTGTGCCATTATTGGTGACATTAACCTTGGTCACTTGGTTAAGGTGGTGTTTGCCAGGTTTCTCCACTGCAAAGTTACTATTTTTCTCAGCACTATACATTTTGTGGGGAAATACTTTGATAATTATATAAATATCCTCTCTTTCAACAAATTTTCACCCACTAGTTTTACTTTCATTGATGATTTTTGCATGAATCATTTATTATGATGATAATTGCCAGATGCTCATTCTCTAATTCTATCATTTCTTCCACATATATTAGGTGGTATTCTACTGTAAAAAAGAAAAAGAACTCTCCCTTCTCACTCATTCATTCATTCATCAGTGTGGACTTATGGACTCCTATTTTATTAATTGGGTTTTCATCTGGTACTATCATTATTTATTTTGATGCTCAAATTGTCTCAGATTATGCTAGTGAGAGTTTGATCAAGGTGGCTCCTGTGTCCTTTTGACCACTCTCCAACTATATTTTTATCACTTCCTTACCTTTGACACAAAAATTATGGTTCAGATTCATCTTGTATTTTCTTTGTCCCAGCCCAGGAATAAGCCTGGAGTCACCTGGTTCTTTCTGGTGGAGAATGGTATTTAGAAGCCAAGATTTGAGCACTTGGGGTACTGATTGCAACTGGGTTTCATCATTTCTAGACCCTCTCAGTAGATAGAACTAAAGGGTATGTGTGTGTGTGTGCATATGTGTGTGTGTCTATGTATGTAAATTATCTCTGTATGTAATCAGTCTCTGGTGGCTGCTTTCTCAGCCACAGCTCTGTCCACTCCACTAGCCTCCTTAACTCTCCACACCAGGGGTCCTCAAACTTTTTAAACGGGGACCAGTTTACTGTCTCTCAGACCGTTGGAGGGCCGGACTATAGTTTAAAAAAAAAAAAACTATGAACAAATTCCTATGCACACTGCACATATCTTATTTTGAAGTAAAAAAACAAAACAAGCAAAAACACCCGGTGGGCCGGATAAATCTCCTGGGCGGGCCACATATGGCCCGCGGGCCGTAGTTTGAGGACGCCTGCTCCACACCTCCAGCCCCAGTTCCCCTGACTCTATTAGCCTTCTCAGCCTTGACTGCAACTTAGCCCCAACTGCCTTCACATTCCTGGCTCCACCAAGCCTGCCTGCCTGCCTGGGCCGTATTAAGGGAAAGGAAGGAAAAGAAAAGGTACCAAAAATATTTTATAAAGGAAAAAAAAATGAAGGGGAAGGCTGTTTGTTTTATTTATTTTTGTATGAAATGCTGTTTGTAAAAATATATAGCATAGTGTTTAATAGCCCTCAGTGTTCAGGAAGACTGTGGTTCAAATATGAGATTTAATACCTATCAGCCATGTAATTTGGGGCAAGGTACTTAACATCTCTATGCCTCAGTTACCTCATTTGTAAAATGGGGCTACTCATACTACCTCATAGGGTTCTTGAGAGGTTTAAACAAGTTAACACATGTAAAGTATTTGTAGGACAATGTCTGACACACAGTAAGCACACTTAAGTATTTTTATTATTATGAGATATCCCATCATTTTAGAATATATTACTTTATGTTTCTAATAAAAAGTTGTTAAATACAAGTGACTCATTAGTGGTGTCTTCTGTAGAGATCACAAGAATTACTAAAGTTACTATTTTTTCCTGCCATGAAAATTATTTTCTTTATTCAAGTTTGACTGTCTACATCTTACGCTACTTTGCAACATAGGCATTACACTAAATTATTGTTACAAGTCTTGATTCTGTACAGTTATTTATTTATTTATTTATTTTTAAACAGAGTCTCTTTTTGTTGTCTGGGCTAGAGTGCTGTGGTGTCAGCCTAGCTCACAGCAACCTCAAACTCCTGAGTTCAAGAAATCCTTCTGCCTCAGTCTCCCAAGTAGCTAGG
This sequence comes from Cheirogaleus major, assembly GCA_963574435.1. Classification (NCBI taxonomy): domain Eukaryota; kingdom Metazoa; phylum Chordata; class Mammalia; order Primates; family Cheirogaleidae; genus Cheirogaleus; species Cheirogaleus major. The sequence goes on along the minus strand of CAUYPO010082425.1, from coordinate 25,684 downwards.
ACTACAGGCATGCACCACCATGCACGGCTAATTTTTTCTCTATATATTTTTGGTTGTCTGGCTAATTTCTTTCTATTTTTTTTTTTTCAGTAGAGACAGGGTCTCGCTGTTGCTCAGGCTGGTCTCAAACTCCTGAGCTCAAATGATCCACCCTCCTCAGCCTCCCAGAGTGCTAGGATTACAGGCTCAAGCCACCATGCCTGGCAGATTTGACCTCTTCTATCCCCATTAGGATACCCTTGATTCCCCACTCTTGCCTGATTGTTTTGGCTAGGACTTCCATCATTACCTTGAATAGAAATGGTGACAGTGGGCAACCTTGTCTGGTTCCAGTTCAAAGCAGGAATGCTCTCAATTTTTCCCCATTCAGTATGATGTGATGTTGGCTGTGGGTTTGTCATATAAAAGCCATATATGGCTTTTATAATTTTGATGTATATTCCATCTATACCTACTTTGTTAAGAGTTCTTATTATAAAAGAGTACAGAATTTTGTCAAATGCTTTTTCTGCATCTATTGAGAGGATTGTATGGTCTTTGGTTTTGCATCTATTTATGTGGTGAGTCACATTTATAGATTTGTGTATGTTGAACCATCCTTGCATCTCTGGGATGAAGCCCACTTGGTTGTGGGGGGTTATTTTTTTTATTTCAGCATATTATGGGGGTACAAATATTAAGGTTACATATATAACCCATGCCCCTCGTCCCCCCTCGAGTCAGACCTTCAAGTGTGACCATCCCCCAAACGTTGCACATCTCATTCATTATGTTTGTATATACCCATCCCCTCCTCCATGGGGGGGTTATTTTTTTGATGTGCAGCTGAATTTGGTATACTAAGATCTTACTGAGAATTTTTGCATCCATATTCATAAGGAATATTGGTCTGTATTTTTCTTTTGTGTGTGCGTCCTTTCCTGGCTTTGGTATCAAGGTGATATTGGCTTTTTAGAATAAGTTGGGGAGGAGTCCTTCCTTCTCAATGTTATGTAATAATTTCTGCAGTATAGGTACCAGTTCTTCTTTATAGGTCTAGTAAAATTCACCTGTGAAATCATCTGGTCCAGGACTTTTTTATTGGAAGATTTTTTATTGCTACTACAATTTCATTACTTGATATTGACTTTTCAGGAGTTATATTTCTTCCTGATTGAGCCTAGGAAGGTTTGTGTTTCTAAGAATTTGTCCATTTTCTCAACATTTTTCAAGTTTGTGAGCATAGAGATTTTTACAGTATTCAGAGATGATATCTTGTATTTCCATTGTATCGGTTGTAATACATCCTTTTTCATTTCTGATTGAGCTTATTAGAGTCCTTTCTTTTCTGTTTCTCATTAATCTAGTGAGAGGGCTGTCAATTTTATCTTTTCAAATAACCAACTTTTTGTTTCATTAATCTTATGTATAATTCTTTTGTTATTGATTTTATATAGTTCTGCTCTTTCCTTAGTTATTTCTTTTCTTCTGCTGGGTTTGGGATTGCTTTGCTCTTCATTTTAATTTCTTGAGATGATTCATTAGATTTTTGATTTGTGATCTTACTGTCCTTTGGATGTAGGCATTTAAGTCTATGAATTTTCCTCTTATGACTGCTTTTGAAGAATGCCACAGATTGGGACAACTTGTGCTCCTTTGTCATTTAGTTTGAAGAATCTTTTGATTTCCATCTTAATTTCTTCCTTGACCCAATATTCATTCAGCACTAGGTTGTTTAATTTCCATGACTTTGTGCAAAGTTGAGTGTTTCCGTGGGAATTGACTTCTAATTTTATTCTACTATTGTCTGGGAAGATACATGGTATAATTTTTATTTTTTTCTAAATTTGTTGAGACATGTTTTGTGGCCTAGGATGTGATCAGTCTTAGAGAATGTTCTGTGAGCTGATGAGAAGAACATATATTGAGTAATTTTTTAGTAGAATGTTCTGTAAATGTATATTAATCCCATTTGTTCTAAAGTCCCATTTAAGTCCATTTTTGTTTATTTGTTTATTTTCTGTTTGGAGGATTTGTCCCATTCTGTCAGTGGGGTGTTGAAGTCCCCAGCTATTACAGTTCTGCTGTTTATTAGTTTGTTTAGATCAAATAAGATTTGCTTTATAGATCTGGGCACAGCTGTGTGAGGTGCATAAATATTTAGGCTTACTATGTCTTCTTGTTGAATTGTTCCTTCACCATTTTATAATGACTATCTTTGTCTTTCTTTACTTTTGTTGATTTGAAGTCTATGATATCTGATATGAGAATGGCTACACCAGCTTTATTTTGGTTTTTATTTGCATGGAGTATTATTTTCCATCCCCTCACCTTGAGTCTGAATGAGTCCTTGTGGGTTAGATGTTTTTCCTGGAGAGAGCAGATACTTGGCTTATATTTTTTTATCCATGCAGCTAGCCTATGTTTCTTGAGTGGGAAGTCCAAGTCATTCAGATTTATTGAAAGGATTGATAAGTGGGGTGGATTTCTGTTCATTCTGTTTCATAGAACTTTGTTGCTTTGTTTTTCCTCTTGAGCAATTGTGTATCTGGGCTCTGAACTTTACCTTTTGGATAGTTTTACACTGGTGGGTGTCTATTGTGCAGATCTGTGTATAATGCAGTTCTGAGTCCTTCCTGCAGGGCAGGTCTGGTCTTGACAAATTCTCTCAGCATTTGCTTTTCTGAGACAGTCTTTATTTCTCCCTCATATAAGAAACTTAAAATTCCAGGATACAAAATTCTAGGCTAACCATTATTCTGTTTGAGAAGACTGAGAATGGGGCTCCAATCCATTCTGGCTTGTGAGGTCTCCATTGAGAAGTCTGCAGTTAGTCTGATGGGTTTTCCTTTGTAAGTTACCTGATGCTTTTGTCTTATGGCTCATAGGAGCGCCTCTTTTATGTTTCCTTTGGCCAGTCTGATGACTATGTGTCATGGTGATTGCCTCTCTATGATAAATATCCGAGGATACCTGGATATCTAGATTTCTAGCAAGGCCAGGGAAATTCTCCTCAAGTATTCCCTCAACCAGTTTTTCCAACAGTTGTGTATTTTCTTCTTCACCCTCAAGGATGCCTATGGTTATTATGTTAGGCCTCTTTATATAGTCCCATATTTCTTGTGGCTTTGTTCATTCCTCTTATTTCTCTGTTCTTTCTCTTTGACTGACTTGTTTAACTAAAAGGTGTTGTCTTCAAACTATGAGATTCTTTCTTCTGACTGATCTAGCCTATTTTTAAGGCTTTCCACTGTGTTTTGTATTTCCTTGAATGAATTTTTATTCATTCCTAGAAGTTCTGTTTGATTCTTTTTTTAATAATTTGATTTGTTTACTGAACTTTTCATTCATTTCTTGCATTGTTTTTGTGGTTCCTTTGTGTCAGGTTTCTATTTTTCTCTTGTATTTCATTGAGCTTTCTTACAATCCATATTTGAAATTCTTCATCTGTCATTTCATTCTTTTCATTTTGGTTGGTATCTGTTGGTAAGGAGTTATTGTTTTCTCTTAGGGGTATCCTTTCACCATGATTTTTCATGTTTCTGGAGTTCTTTCACTGATTCCTTCTCATCTGTCCTCTTGATCGAGACCTGGGGTACTAAACCTGGCTTAAGGGCCTGTCTCTGGGTCCCTGTGTGTTCCAGGGAGGGGAGTGCTGGTCCTGAGTTGTTTATGGGGTATTCTAGCAAGTTCAATGAACTTCTCAGGTTAGGTCTGACCTACTGTCTTCACCTTTTCCCAACAGTATGTAGGGATTTAGGTCCCCAACTTAATCTCTGAGATGGTGGGTGGTACTTGTGAGTATGAATCAGATGCTTCCTGTGTGTTTGAGTTGGAAGGCTTAGCTATGGGATTGCTCTTCCTGTCATTGATTGAAGTTTGCATGGAAGTTTGCCAAAATGTTCTTTTGTTCCCGTGGTAAGCTGTGGTCCCCCTGGTGGGGCACATGAATGCCTCAGTCTTTAAGAGGGTCCATGTAGTTCCCAGGTTGCTTGACCTCTCCTGCTGAGGTGGGGGGAAGAGCAAGACAGATTGTGGCTGGATTGGAAGAGCCTGAGAGGCTTTGCAAACCTTCGGTAGGGCTCAGAGTTTGCGTATCCAGCTGCTAGAGGGAGCCACTAGTGTGAAGTTCAGGGCAATCTCACCAAACAAGGGAAGGCTGTTCTTGAGGGAGGGGCCTAATTGCTTTTGTGCTGAGGCCCTCAGCCAGGCTCTTTCTGCCCTTGTCCCCTAGCACAGTTTCTTTTGCTGGGTGGGGTAAGCACCCTCCCTATTCACTCTCTGGAACTCCACAACACTCTCCCATCAGATTAGTGCATGTGAGTTCCCTTGCTGACATAGACTGGCTCTCGAACTACCCCTCAGTCCATGTGTCTGACCCAACAGCGTGCATCTCTGCATAATGCTAGCAGGGAAGGGGATCGCCAATTGTGCTCCCCTTTTCTACCTCAAGAGTCCAAGGGGAGAAAAGTAGGCCTCTCTATCCACAGGGGCCTCAGCCAGGGGCATGCTTCTGCCAGGGAGAAGGAGCTACTCATAAGTTTCTTCATTCAAGCTGCACTCCCTATTGTAATCAACATCTGGGAATTTTATAGGTGATGATGTATGTGTGTGTATATTATATGTGTATATATAAGATATATATACACATGTGCATATATTTCATATGTATGCATGCAATGGCAGTGCTATTAAGTCTGAGTTTTTCCTTATGATGGCAGGCTAAATTTTTCATCATGATGGCAAGCTAAACTCTCTAAATTCAGATAAAGTTCTCATACATAGTTTGTTGTAGGTAAATATAACCCAGAAATAGTAATGTAAAATTGCTTGGAAAATCTCAAATCTTAAAAAGTAACTCACTTCTTGCCAGGTGCAGTGGTGCACACCTGTAGTCCCAGCTACTGGGAGACTGAGGTAGGAAGATTGCTTGAGGCCAGGAGTTCAAGGCTGCAGTGCACCATAATTTCACCTGTGAACAGCGCCGAACTCTAGCCTGGACAGCATAGTCAAATCCTGTCTCTAAAAAATAATTTTAAAAAAGTAACTCACCTCTATTATCTTTGAGAGGAGTTCTATATCTAAAGAAAAAATAAACATGGAGAAAATAAAGGCTGTTGGTTGCCAGCTCCTTCAGAACTGCCATAACTCTGGAGTTCGTCTTGATTCTGCCACTTAGCAGCTTTATGAACTTGGGCGATTTATTTAAACTCTCTTGGCCTTATTTTTCTCATCTGTAAAATACTAATAGCCACAGCATCTACCTTATATGATGATTATGAGGATTAAGTGAGCTAATAATCACTCACTGCATAACACAATGCCCAGAACTCAATGAGTAAGCACTCAATAAATGGTATTTATTTCTATTTTTTACTTTGGTCTATTTAAATCTCCATATACCTCTTTGAAATAATATCTTTCATGTTTTCAATATATAAATAGACTCGACATATAGATAAAAGGCAATGTCTTTATCACATATATTTTATTTCCTTACAGATCTAACATTGTCCCTTACAAATATTGTTGCTCAACAAACAGCTTCCAACTTGTTCCATCTAAAAACCCTAACATTCTTCATAAAAATGTGACTCATGACATTACTACTGGGTAGGAATATATCCAGGTTTCCCAAAATCCTAAAAGAAAAAGAAAAGTTAGTTACAATCTCTACCCCAAGCCCTAATGAATTCAACAAATTTATAAAAGGAAATTGAGCCATTTTTCTTAATTCTTACTTGAGAATTTCCTAACCATACTATAGAGGTAATTTTTGTTTTTATTTTCCATGTTTTCTACCACAATATTAATGCCTCAAATTCTGCTAGAATACATTCTATGATGTGGTAATCTTACTGAGGTAATAAACGTACCCCTTTGTGTCCACAGATTTTGAACACTTTGAGAAATAAACAAAAAAAAATCAAATATGGATGAAAATATTGGATTTCCTCTCTCCAAAGGTTGAAGAACATGGTTTGGGTCTGCAATCAAAAGGAAGCTTCCTCAACATTCTCCCAATCCAGACCTTGGTACTCGCCTCAGGAGAGAATCTGCAAATCAGACACTCTGTCAGCAGCTCAGCAAATCCTGATGGGCCTCTCATATGCCAATTCTCAAGAAGAGGACAAAGGGAGGTAGGTCTCTAGACCCATGACCCTGCCCCAGGAAGCCTCACCTAGTAGGGGCACGAGTCAGGGGAGAATGCACTTGCCTTCTGGGAAGGCTTATCCAGAAAACAAGTGTTTCAGAAGGGGCTGAGCTGTACATGCAATTAAAAAAAAAAAACACTTTATTGGGATATTATTAACACACAAAAAGCTGTACATGTTTAATAATATATACAACTTGAAGAGCTTGGAGGTGTGTTATATATGCAATCTTAGAGGTAAGTCATCTCTCGCTCAGGAAGGAGTAATGAGTGACCGTGGAAGGAAAAGCAAAATTGTCTCTCCAAAGGCTCCGAGTGTTCAATGGTTCCAACTTTGTGGGGAAAGTTAGAAATTTCAGGAGATTATTTCAACAAAATATTACTGTCCTCACTGCTTCTCCTTACCTTTATCTCATCTACCCTATGTCTTTTCTTAGATTTCTAACTCAACAAATTTCCTAAGCATGTTCTCTCTGGGTCCATAACATACTTGATTTCTCACCTAAAATAAGTGTCAACTACAAGCTCCTCAGTAAGAGTGATGCTCAGCATGTTCTCCCCTGATAATCTCAGTCCCCTCTCGAAGGTAACCACTTGGTATAACCATCCAGTGGTGAGGGGGTGGCTCACACACCTTTAAAGGAATGGCTCTGGATAGTTCTCTGGACCAGAGCCCCTCAGGGAGTCATTTTAGCTTATTGTCTGAGAACTTACCTCCCTTCCACCACTGGATTTCTTTGGAGCTCAGGCTCTCTTTCTGATCTAGTGACAGATAATTAAGACTGCCTTAAAAGTGGTATATCTCCTTTAGCATTACAAATGTGGTCGACAACAACCTTTCTCCTAAAGAAATCCCTTTCTTACTCCAGCCTAGTCAGGGTGTTGTTCAGTTTTGGTCTCTTTCTGCTCCTGTTCAGATGTCAAGGCCAAAGCATATTTTAAAAATCAGTCTTGTTCCTTCTTGAGATTCTGAGCAATACTGATTCCTCTGGACTGAGTATCCCAGGCAGGAATTTACTGGACGACATGCCCCATGTAAAGAACAAGGAGGATACAGTGTCCAGGAAGGAGGGGACCCAACACAGAGTGGCAGAAAATAATTATTAGGATAATAGTGAAGAGAGAGCCCAAGATGATGGTGGGACACTAGGAATGAGGAGGCTAATCCATACTAGAGAGGTCAACCACCTCCAGGAGAGACAACTTCAAAAGGAGAAACTGATAGAATAATTGATGCACTGAAGGCACAAGTTTGGAGTTGAATTAATGATGATTATTAACTCCACAAAAAAAGTGGTGCAGAAAAGAAACAGCAATGACATTATACTATAGAATTCAGCTGCCAATCATGTTTTCATAATCATAACAACAAAATCCCAAAGATTAAATTTACCAGCATTTTACTATATTAGGAGAATGGGGCATGGGAAGGTTACATGGTGAAAGATGGGGTGTAAAAAGAGACCTAAATCCTCATTTTTCAAAGTGGGAAGTTAATAAATAAGACTTAAGTAAATAAGTGATGTCTACAACTTCAAAATCAAGAGGTAGCAAAATAAGTATGTTCTTTTTTTTTTTTTTTTTTTTTTGAGACAGAATCTTGCTCTGTTGCCTGGGCTAGAGTAAATAAGTATGTTCTTAAGCTATTTGGAGGTAATAACCAAAAGAACCAATTATATGAGTTAGAAAGTGGTTTTCACTGGAGAAAAAGGGGTAGAGAGGCATTGGGCTGCTGTGTATTTCAACAAGCCTCATAAAACTATAGCATACTTTAAATGACATGCATGTGTATAATTGTGTTCAATAAACAATAAGATAGAAATTTTACAAGTAAAAGAAAATTCCAACAAATAGTGTGTTTTAATAAGCATCCACACCTCCTACCTCTGCTGAGCCCAAGGCCTTAATCTCTCCAAGGGTTCTTGTTGTTTTTACCCAAACTAGCCCTTGTGCATGTGTCTCAAGCTTTCCCAGTGAATTCACCACCATGGGATAAAAAGTTCTAAAGGTTTGGATTTTGCAAAGAAGATCATGAAACATGCCTTATTCTCCCACCTCCTCTGAGACTGACACCCATTGAGAATTAATTCCAAAGTCAGATAGGGATCCAAATATCTTCTAAGTTAGTAGTAAGCCTGGACTGCAAAACACGATTTGGCTTTTTAGTTGAAAAGAGGTTTCCTTCAAGTTTCCCTCCAGTCTAGACCTAGAATCCCCTGTGGAGAGAATCTGTGAAGAAGCATGTCCAAGTCTGCAGCCAGGAGTGCACCCACACAAGGCCCCAAACTCTCTTTAGGCAACAGGTGCTGGGCCCTGACTGAGATGTACCTTGCACAGGAGAGACAAGAGCAGGATGAGCATGTGCCCACTCTCCAGGTAGACTGGATTGAGAAAGAGGGAGCCCCGGAGTACCTGAGATACACGTGCTGTCTCCTTCCCCTGCGTCAGCAAATTGCTCCTGTTACTTTAAGGAGAAATGAAGGTTAATGTGGGAAAGGAAAGGCAGACGCTTTCTCCCCAATAGTTCCAAGAAGGTAGATGTTCTTGCCTTTCAAGGTTAGAATAAAAGGAACAGAAGAAAAGAGTCTCTTCTATAGCGAGACCCAGAAGAGAACAAATATTAATAGCTGCTGTTAGCCAGTCACCATATATGTACTGAGTAAATGCCCTAAACCAGCCACTGGAAGTCAAGCTAATTTCAGTTCCTGTGTCATGCACTATGCTTTACAAACTCTGACTTTTCAGTAAAACTTACAGACTCACTAATTCCTAGCCTTCTGATGACCTGAACCTTGTTCCATTCTCTCTCTCTCTTCTCATCCACCCCCTCTCTCCTCCCCCTCCTCTTCCTCCTCCTCCTCCTCCTCCTCTTTGTTCTGGAGGGGGGTGGTCTCCTTTTCTTCCACTTTCAAATCTGGATGCAATTCCTATTGGACATACTTCCAAAGCTAAGACAACAGCCAAGTACTAAAAACATAAGCTAGTAACAAGAAAAGAAGTAGGTGCATTTTATGTTACATTGTAGTTTCATGATATTTTATCTGTTTTGCAGCTGGCAACAAAACAAACAAATAAAAAATTCTCTACTATTCCAGAAATACCATTCATGCCTTTTAGAATGTTTACAAGAAAGTTCCTTCTTATGTAGCCATTTCCTTCCTGTAAATCAGATGAACAAAATTCTTCCATAAAATAAAGTTTTTGCTTTCCTATCATTAGGATATCCTATAAATCTGGGGTGGGGGGGAACAACAAGGAAACACTGTCTGCATCAAAGTGGACTTGCCAAAGAGGCAGGGGTGGCCTTTCATGTCACCTTGTTGGACGATTCTGGAAACTAGGCAGCAGCAGTGGCAGGAACCAGGCAAAGTCAGAGCTTAGCATGGAATGAGAATCCAGAAGTAAAATAGATAGAATACAAGAAGAATCAGCAAAAATGGAGAAGAGCTAAAAAGACATTTTGCTCTGAGTTCTCTCCTAGGACACAGTAGTGCAAAACTAAAGTTGCCCAGTGCATTTGCCATAGGATGTGTGCCCACCATGTTCCAGATGCCAGACAGACATAGCCTCACATTCCCACAAGAACTCTGCTGGGGGTCGGGGGGGGGTGCATTTTCATCCTGCCAGTCCTTTTGCAAATGAAGGCTGAAGCTCAAGTTGGTTAAACGACTTGTCCAAGTCGCTAGCTGTTACTTACCACAGCCAGGATTCAAACCTTAATTCATCAGATTCCAAAGCCATTGTCCTCTCTGCCACTCCACACTACCTGCCAGTGTTAAGTCAGGGTTCCAAAAACATTTGTCAAACTAATGAATAAATGTGAGAAGAAGGTGTGGGAGAAAAGGACCCCAAAATATGGGATGCAACTATTAGAAGAAGGAAATATTATATATAAGATTTAGACGAGAATTTTGCATTTTTAAAATATGCATATCTGGTAGTGAGATATTTGTTGATGAACAGAGAAAGAAAGAAGAGGCCTAAGAGTAAAGAAAAGTTGCTTAAAAATAACAACTGTTATAATATTTTAAGGAATAGTTTCCCTTGATTTAATCAGAAATTTAAATAAAAATAATAAAGGAAGAATAGTTTCCCTAGGGAAGTAATGGAAGCCATGATAGCAACACTGAAATCCAACTTGAAATAATACTAATGGAGATTTTGAAACAAGAACACTGATCTTGGCAGCAAAAACATAGATTAATTGTCATGTCAAAATTCTATTTCTTATTTCAATGATGTTATACTACAGAATTTATGTGGCTCCTAATTAACTCAAGCTTATAAAATATAAGATTCTCATATTCAATGAACTTCATCAGGGCAAGCAATAAAATACATATTTCAGCACTTAAGTGAAATTAACAAATGATAATGATACTTATCCCTGGGGATATTAGATACTAATATCATTGCTTATTCATGTAGGTGCCAAATGCTTTTTAAATCTTACAGATCTACTTAAATTAATACTATCCATTAATTCTATCCAATGATACTAAGTTCTACAGGTTAATTATATATCTTAAGTTATTTCCTTGTTGCCAGCTTTACTTATCTTTAATTGGGTCTTCTTTTGTTTAAGAGAGACCCAATCACACTCATTAGATTCATTGCCTTCTTTGATTAGTTTACGTAACTATTAAATTCACTGAATTATCAATTCCATGGTCTCCCCACTCCCTTGCTTAATACCATCTTTGATGCTGCATTTCTTAAGTAGAATTAGTATAGATTTTCACCAGTGATGTGATGCAAGAAAAAGTGGGTTTTCCATTCCCTTTCCAATAACCCGCCTTTCCTGTTAAGTTTCCCCTCCCTCCTCCATCATTCCCATCGCCAGATCATCACCGTCTGCATCACTCTTTCGTCACCACCACCACCATCGCTATGGTCACAGATACTACCACTGTCACCACCAAATCCTCCATATGTGGTTTTTTTCTGGCATATTGATCTATTTTTGTGGTTTCTGAGGTTTGAGTATCCCCCCAAGTACATACTGAGCCCTCATAAAGCAACCTTGTCAGACATGGGCAGGCTCTGTCTTCTAGAAGAAGTTTAACCCTCTCTTCTCACTCTCCACTTCTTTTCTTCAAATGTCCTCCATTCGAACTGGCCTACTTGCTATTCTCCTTCTGTAATCTGGTCCCAGCTCCTTCCATTTGTACCAACTTCTACTTAGGGTGTTTTTTCTTCCAAAACCGCCAAGATCCAGTGCAAACACCGTGCTCTCCAGAAAGCCTTTCATGTTCTCTTCTCCAACTATAATTTCTGTCTCTTCCAAACCTCCTTATCTACATGTTCTTTAAGTTAATTATCTCTGTCTTCCTGTTATTCTTCTTTTTTATGTCTTCCTCATAGTAGAGTGTAATAAATGTCTGTTGATGGAATGAATGAATAAACCAATCTGTAGTGTTAATCACAGGTTAACTTGCAAGAGTTGCACGTTTTCTCCTCCCCTGGAAAGAGAATAAAGGTATCAATATGCATTTTTTTATACCCTCCTAGCACCTTTTAGAGTAAATCCCACAAAATAGACACGAATTGAATGTCTCCTAATTCAAAATAAAGGTAGTATTCTGAAGAAAATTAAGGGAATGATTGCTATGAAAAGGGTGACATATGAGAAAATGTTATAGCAGCAATGTTAAAAAATAGGGAGATGTCTTTAAGATGTAACTGACCGGCCGGGCGCGGTGGCTCACGCCTGTAATCCTAGCTCTCTGGGAGGCCGAGGCGGGTGGATCGCTCAAGCTCAGGAGTTTGAAACCAGCCTGAGCAAGAGTGAGACCCCGTCTCTACTATAAATAGAAAGCAATTAATTGGCCAACTAAAAATATATAGAAAAAATGAGCCGGGCATGGTGGCGCATGCCTGTAGTCCCAGCTACTCGGAAGGCTGAGGCAGGAGGATTGTTCGAGCCCAAGAGTTTGAGGTTGCTGTGAGGGAGGCTGACGCCACGGCACTCACTCTACCCCGGTCAATAGAGTGAGACTCTGTCTCAAAAAAAAAAAAGAAAAAAAATCCTTGTTTATTTAATAAGTTTTTTTCTTGGAAAAAACCCACAAAATTTAAAAATTCTTGCAGACAACTAAAGATTCCTTTCACCAAGAAACCCTCAGACCTTAGTTTTAAAAATACTGCATTAAAGTATTGTTTATAAAAACAAAAATTTTAAAACTTAAATGATCAAAACAAAAATGAAAGATTATTGAAGATTACATATATATGTGGGTGGAAAGTAAGATGGAATTTTATTCTAACTAATGAAGAGGAACTTTCATTTCCTGGTATCAAATGATCATCTTGTAATAATGGGTTTCTTTAAGAAGCCTAATATTCATTTAAAAAGTGACATCTCAAAAAGGAAATCCTGAAGCTTTGTTCTAAATTAGTTTTCATTTAAAAGTATTACTCACATTGGAAAGTCTTCATCTTGCCATTCTTCTTTAAGTTCCACACCTTCCATCCTCAGCCTGGATTCAATGTCAACTACAGACTCCTGATAATCCAGAGAGCCAACGTCCTGTGATAAAGAGAGAAAAGTTTAAAACAACTTAATTTCCACTTTGCTTTTTAATCTACTGAAAAGGTGCAATAACCTCACACCTTAGTTCATACCTCCACTCTATCAACTATAGGTGTTAGTTCAGTGTCTAGTCATGAAATCAATTTATTGAGTTGCAACTTTTTTTTTTAAAGAATTAGAATGGAAAATATTCTAGTGTATATATTCTAGCACATATAATACACATATTCTAGTAAAGTATTGTAGTAAAGATATAGTTATAGTAAAGATATTGTTCAGTGAAAATATTTGTTTTCAGTTGTATATATAGTATTTCAAGTTGTGATTTAAAATATATTTCATACTATGGATTATATTAAAAAATTTGAGGTGGAAATAAGAAATAAAAGTAAATAAACATATTCTCTACTACAGATTCATGATTAAATTTTCTGTCCTTTGGATAGAGGTTGATTCTAGAAAGTGAACACTAGTAAATAACATTTACCACTCTCATGATTCAGCAGAGCCAAGTAGTGTGCTATCATTTATATTTCCCACTCTTTAGTTTTGACGCAGTAACTTGTCCAGTAAATGAATTAGGCTACCTTTTGATTTGTTTCATATCTATACTGTGCATTTCTCATTTGGCTTGGCATAAGTTTTCAGACACTAAACTTGTTGAATGTCTTTGTTTATGCAATTACTTATTTTAACTTATGTCATGAACTTTAGTTTTTCCAAGGAAGGGTAGGTACTGAGTGCCAATATCCTCATTTTACAAAGGGAAGAGAAAGGGAAGAGTCTAATCCCTTTTATTGATGGAATAAGTAATATCAGTTTAGGTATGGTATGTAAGAAGTCATGAAGATCAACTGGTTAACAGTGCAACAAAACAGTGAAAACTATAGAGGGCAAGAAGTATAAATGAATATTTAGCTTATTTACATTACAGTCAACAGATGTCTGAAGTTATTCAAAAATAACAGTAATATATTTCTTAAGAGATAAGTTAAAAGTAGTTGGCACCAGTAGATGAGGAAAGAGGGTGAGATGGGGAGAATGACTGATGCTTTCACAGTAAGTCCTTTTACACTATTTTATTTTATTTTTGAGACAGTCTTGCTCTGTTGCCAAGGCTAGAGTGCAGTGGCACAATCACAGCTCACTGCAACCTCAAACTCTTGGGCTCAAGTGATACTCCCACCTAGCCTCTCAAAGTGTTGGGATTACAGGCGTGAGCCACTGCAACTAACTGATTTTTAAAACTATGTATAACTTAAAAAAAAAACTTATCAAATAAAAAAATCATGCTAGCCATTCACATTCATATCAACTAGTCTTCTAAAACAAAAATGTGGTCATGTTTTTATGGTTGTCTTACCTGCTATGTCATTACAACATTCAAAAAAGGCACAAAGTTATATAGAAAAAAGCATTATAGTCCAGAACAACAAAAAAATTACAATGAAAATTTCCTAAAATGCTAGATTTCACATGGTAAACTAAATTTATATCTCTACCAAGACTGAAGGCTGTCCTCTCAGTTGGAATTTTTACTTATACTCAAGAGGTTTCAAACATTCCCAAAAGGTTTAATTTTTTTTTTTTTTGAGTGAGTTCCACTCTGTTGCTTGGGCTAGAGTGCCATGGTGTCAGCCTAGTTCACAGCAACCTCAAACTCCTGGGCTCAAGCGATCCTCCTGCTTCAGCCTCCTGAGTAGCTGGGACGATAGGCACGTGCACCACGCCCAGCTAATTTTTTCTATTTTTAGTTGTTTGGCTAATTTCTTTCTATTTTTTTTTTAGTAGAGACGGGGTCTCGATCTTGCTCAGGTTGGTCTCGAACTCCTGAGCTCAAGAAATCCTCCCGCCTTGGCTTCCCAAAGTGCTAGGATTACAGGCGTGAGCCACCACGCCCGGCCGGTTTAAATTTTTTAAGATCCACTTGTTAGCATAGAAAATATGACAGATGCTGACTCTTCCTAACATATTTGACTGGAAAAGTTAGTTTATTTACATATACCAGTAAGACATTTTTAATTCTCCGGGACTAAAAATGTGGGAAAATTCTCTGGGAAAACTCTGAGCCAGTTAATTTTGAGAAGGGAAGAACAGTTAAAATACAATAACTGACTTATTTAGTAGTTTCTGATTCTAATAAGTAACCCATACTTTAAAGCAATTAACACACATCTGCAATGATTACTTTATAGATTGTTTTCTGACAACAGCTCTTCCTTTCTATAGAGGGGAAAATAAAAGAGGGACATCTACCTTACCAAACTATTCCTATTCAGAACATAGAACTAGGAAAAAAGAAAAAAGAAAAAGAAAAAAAGAGCCCAGAATTATAGCCAATAAGCCCAAATAGTTAATACTTATTACTTCAGAATCATGCTCAAGTGAGACCAAAGCATTCTATCAGTAAAGGCTGAAAACCCAGTCTCTTCCAGATTTTTACTTCACTATCCTTCTCAATGTTAAATTTTCTCAAGACTTTGGCACTCACTTTAAAGTGAACAAATATATTTTCCTAAAATCAATAACCAGGAAAACTTTACATTATCTCGTTTCACCTTGTTATTGGGTGTTGGAAAAAATATCAGGATGTTCTCTGGGTATCTTTTGCAGATATCTCAAATACTTAGAAAAATATTTAACATTTCAAAAATAAAAGCAGTGACTGAAAGTTGCAACCAATATACTCCCAACACTTAGACCAGTGCCTGACACAAAGTAGGCTTGTAAAAATTAGTTAAATGAATAAATATTTAACTGTAAAGTATGACACTGGATACCAAGCCTTTGCTCAATTTCTTACGTTTATTTTGCTTATTACACTGCTTAAATAGGATTTCTATTATGTTTTACCTCATAAAAATGTAATGAAAATATTCTGTGGGAACCTACATACATGCAATATAAATTTCTGTTGGTAAAGTTATTCCTTATTTGTAAGAGGAAATATCTATCTTGGGAAATTCTAGAAGATAACCCATGCATTTTAGCTGCTGAATCACTTGAAAAAGTTGTCACTTGAAAATAGCCCCTCTAAACAAGTCTTTCAACTCTTTTAGCCTATTTGTATCATTTTTACTTTAATACACCTTAGCATATGGACATGAATATTTAGTTTGGAGATAATCAAGCTGGTTAAACGGAACATAGGAGAGATAAAGATGGATTCACCTGACCATTTCATTATGAATTTTAGGGGAAAAGTACACTAGGTAGATAAAGACAATTTAAACAATTGAGAGAGTACTGTTCTTTGAAGCACTTTATCATCAAGCAGCTGCAAGAACAGGAAACAAACAAGAAAGGAATTAATATAAGCACAACCACTTTGAAGGAAATCAGGATATTGCTGACTCACAAGTTAGCTGTGGTTGCTTCCTATTTTGTGCTCATTGATTTTTTTTATTACAATGGGGAAACAACACTAAGATGCTATTTGTTAAAATAACCTAATGCAACAGGAATAACCCGATTTCTCAAAAGACTGGTGGTAGTTGTGGCACGTCAGTACTTAACGCCAGTTATCTGTGGAGGTAATAAAGATGAATTCAAAACAGTCCTAGACCTCAGTAGGTTAAAAATCAAGGAAATAATGAATTTCCTCCTGACACAGATTCAGAGGGGAGGTGTGGTGGAAGATCCAACCAAGATGAAAAAGGGGATTCCCCTTGCAGCTTAGCAACATATGCAAAAATTAAATGTTAAGATCATATTTAGAACTGTCTAGACTATAACATAATTTTACATGGCAATTCTACCATGATGTAGTTTAACACTGCTGCTGGAATAGGTGCTAGTAACAGCCATTTATGATGAAATCAATTATGGTTGGCAGAAGGAAGTGCCCAGACAAGCCTTTTACTTCCCCACTTAAGCCAAAAGAATTCAATTTAAATATTTATGCTCATTTTTTAATGAACAGCCTATATGTTTATGAATATCACCAAAACATCTCTAGAAAAGTCCTATATGCTTGCTTGTCATTGCTCCCTTAAGGGTAGGGTCATGTAGGTTTTTAAGAATGAAATAAGATGCTCTGTCAGAAATGTTAACACAAAAGTTAGATAAAAACTAAAATGGTGTTGACTTCTCTCAAAATTGTGAAAATAAAGCAAAGGATAATTATGTCACCTATAAAAGGTACATTTATTAAATTATCGGTATGCAGGACACACTGGAGATGTTCTAAGACCTTTAAAAAGATTGAAGTCTAATAACTGATCTCTAACACTGTTGTAGAGTTATAAATATTAGTTGTAATATACAATTATAATTTTGGAATATTACGATCACCATATTGTACTAGAAATCTGCTTTATGGGATGTAAGCTTAACAAGACATCTTTTGATCTACTGTCAGCCATGTTAATTTACTGGATATGGTTATACACATACTTTTTTCCTCAGATGTCTTCCTTATCACTCCTACCATCATTACTCCAGATAGAATGAACAGAACCACTTTCCCAAACAGTGCTTTTCATATTTATCAATCACTTTTACACCCATCCTCTCATATGTTCCAACCTTCAACTTTGTGAGGTATAAAACACTTGTGTTATTATCCCCATCTTATATCTGAGGCAAGGACACCACATCACACCACATCCTGATCCTCAGATCTCGTCCATAACTGTTTCTAACACAGCACACTGCCTTCCGTTCACTGGCAACTTTATACACACATAAGCCTGTAATACCAGATTTCGTTACACTTAGGCTTCCAAGGTCCTGTAATGCCTAACGATCATAATAGCACTGACTTACAATAATAATCTCGCTTAAATTCTGTGTTTGCAGAAGTGGATCTGTCATACTTCCTGTCTAAATCCAACAATACCAGGCTGCACTAGAGATTATGAATAGGAATTCAGTTTGCAGAAAATGTAAAATGACAAGAACTAAAGAGAAAATGTACAAGATGACCAAGAAACTAGTCTGCAGGTTAACTTTAATTGGGTAACTTCAGTTGTAATAATTTTGAGGTAACTTATCCATTTACAAATTACAGAATTTCTTCTGTGCAATTACAGAGATTCCTATAAAATGTTAGAAAAGGAATACATTTAAAATAAGAAATTAAGCATTAGGAGAAATAAGAGATTCTAATAAAAAACAAGTGAGAATGAAAAAAGCAATACTAAAATGCAATCACATCTACTTCACTCAACTAACTAAATGGGAGCCACCATAGCTACCTTGATGAACGTGGCAACAGCTGTGTGTTCAGAGCTCCCAGGACAGACAAGGTTAAATTTCAAAGAAACGTAATAAAGGCCTAAATGAATTTCTGATTTAACTTTAGATGATCTAGTAGCTCTTCAGTGGCCTCAGATGCACCCAGAAAATCCAAACCCCTTGCCAGGTATTTAAACAGAAAAGACAGTTCCTGAATTCACGCAGGGACTCGGCTTTTGATGTACACACTCTGTATTTGGTTTAGCTTGCTCAGTAAGATCTGTTAAACCTCTGATTATTTATCTTCCTTCCGTGTCTATTCCCCGAGGGTACGAGGGACACCAGAAGTTCAAGTTTCTTTGTTCTGCACCAGGACGGACGCTGGTCATAAATGTGAACCATCGTGGCCCAGTCACCGCGCCCAGGCCAGGGTAGAGGGATGGAGCAGAGAAGGGGGACAGCTTCCATCCCAAGTACAACTACCCCAAAAGGAAAAGGGGTGGGGTGGGGGGCAAAGCGGGCAGAGACAAACGGGAGCCAAGCCAAGGGCGGGGACCGAAGTTGGGCGGGGATCCAGGAAGCGCCTCCCGAGCAGATTCCACGGCGCCCCCTGCAACAGATAAACCCTCCGGGCTCCACTCCCCGGTCCGCCGGGGGCCCGCGCCAGTCCGACGTGCGCCCCCGGGCCGGTTCCCAGCCCAGAGCCGCAGCGCCGAGTCCCCCCAGGCCGCACTCACCCCGGAGGAAGCCTTGGCCCCCTCGTCCTCTTCGTCCCTCCAGGCCGGCGACGTCGGGCTGACAGCCAGGTCGCAGAAAGGGGTGCCGAGTGGAGCCCGCTCCCCTCGGCCGGCGGTGGAGACTCACGCCCGGTCCCCCGGCCGCAGCAGCGCCGCTGCGGTAGCAGCAGCTGACCCGGACGCAGTGAGCCGCCCCGCCGGACGTGACAACATCCTGACCGGCTTCAGGCGCGGCAGCCGGCGGAGGCGGAGGCGGAGGCCCCCCGCCCCTTCGGCTGTCGCGGGCTAACTCCCGCGCATGCGCACGCGGGGCCGGTCTTTTTCCCCTCTGGCCATGCGGGTTGTGTTTACGCCTCGTCCGCGGCGTCTCTGAAGCTCCAGACGCATCTTTACCCTTTCCTCTTCTCCGGGAGGTGGCCCCGGGGTCTCAAAGAGTTATTTATTTTCTGTCTGCTTGTCTTTATGGATCATTATAGATCAATACATAATAATCAATAATAATGTGTGTTATAAACTGGATGAAATGAGGGGAGGAAAAATATCCAAAGCCTGATTTTGGGGAACTAGACTGCAGAAGAATTCTTGGAGTTTGGTAAAAATCCTCAAGTGCGAACAGCTTTACTCTCCAGCAGTGCTTCTCAAAATATCTGTAGGGAGTGATCAGTTTATTATTTTTTAAAAGTTTTCAATTAGTTGTGGGCCATACTTTGATAAAATAAAATAGAAAAATGAAATGAAAAAAGATATTGAAATCCAAATCAAAACATTTTATCATTAGAGTCAACAGCCATAAAATTGCCTGTGAAATTGCCATAAAGGTTTCTAAAGGCTGAATCTCCATTTCTGTGCTTGTCTTGCTGGTAGGAAACAGTTCTGTGGAGGGTCCAGGTCTGTGGACCATACTTTTATATATATATACACCATACTTTTATATATATATATATATATATATTTTTTTTTTTTTTTTTGGAGACAGAGTCTCACTCTGTTGCCCGGGCTAGCATGCTGTGGCGTCAGCCTAACTCACAGCAACCTCAAACTCCTGGGCTCAAGCGATCCTTCTGCCTCAGCCTCCCGAGTATCTGGGACTACAGGCATGCGCCACCATGCCTGGCTAATTTTTTCTATATTTTTAGTTGGCCAATTAATTTCTCTCTATTTTTAGTAGAGACGGGGTCTTGCTCTTGCTCAGGCTGGTTTCCAGCTCCTGACCTTGAGTGATCCTCCCACCTCAGCCTCCCAGAGTGCTAGGATTACAGGCGTGAGCCTCCAGACACGGCCTATATATATTTTTAAAGAGACAGGATCTTGCTCTGTTGTCCAGGCTGGTCTCAAACTCCTGACCTGAAGTGATCCTCCTGCCACAGGGCCTCCCAAAGCTCTTGTATTACAGGCCTGAGCTGCAGGCTGGTAATTCTGCTCTACAGCTTTAAGGAAATGAGATTAGTTTGGAGAACATGATAATCCTTCTCAGAAATTTTATCTACTAAATCCATACAAAGACCCAGCAGTCAGCTAGTTGGGTAATCCATTAGGGAATGATTGGGCCTGAGGGATATGGAAAAGATAAAAAATTTTAATCATAACCAAAAAATGCATCATTCTGGAGCAGCTGCCTACATTCACATTACTTTGGCAACATTTACTCACTGTTGCTAGATGGTTAAACTCTGTACCTCATCTATAAAATGGAGAAAAAAAAATACCTACCTCGTAGGGTTTTTGTGAGATAAAGTCGTGTGTATTACAGTGCTTTTAATATTACAGTCACATATAAGTGTTAAATATTATTATTTTTATCCTATTCTACCAATCCTACCCTAAATAGCTGGCAGAGAAAATAAAACTGATGAACAGTTTTAGCTAAACAACTTCTTGGGTCATCCTCCTGTACAAAATTTCATTTTCAGTTACAGATTTTTCCTAGTTCCAAATTTTGCTTATTTCTGCAATGTGTAGAATTCCCCACAGGGTGGCAGAAAATCATTGGAAATCACACACAGTTTGTATCTGTTCTTCATTTTAGCAACTATATCATTTAATAAGCTTGTTCAGTGTTTGCTTTGGTTTTGAGTAAGCCATTCTACTATTTGTCTTTTTATCCCCATCTCATGAATTATTCATACTTATTGTTGAAACATTACAAACTACAGACAAGCCAAAAAAGATAATCACTATTAATATGTTTATATATATCCTTTCAGATTTGTGTGTGTATGTATATACATACACAAATATATAAAATTGTATAAATTGCACATATATCTCTTTATAAAAATGAGATAATGTACTTAGTAGTTTACAATTTCCTTTTCCTTTTCATTTAAAATTTATCATGAACTCCTTTTCAGGTCAATGTCATCATTTTTATTATGGATAATTTATTTAGTAGCAATCCTTTATTGAACATTTAGATTGCTCCATTTTTTTATAGTTAAAAAAACACTTCATAGAGAGTCCAAAAAGTCAGAAACATAGGACTTATTTCCAAACTATATATTAGTTACATTTTAAAATAATAGGCTCAACATATTTTCCTTCAACTTCCATGCACCTTCTTCCATGAAGTGTTTCTAAAGCGACAGATCCAACTGTTAATCTAAAAAGTATTACAAATACACTATCTTCCCTGTGTTTCCAGACTTTTTGGACAACGTTTAGTATATTTTTACAATAACTTATTGTTTCTATGTGCCGCATTGAATGGGCAGTTATTTAAACTCTTAAAAATAGGAAAAAAATTCAGAGGAAAAGAAAGTATGACTTCCAGACCATACGTAGAAGGTATCACTTAGAAAGTAGATCTCTGCACTGTTACCCCAGATCCAGGGCTTAGACACCATAGAGAAAGGGAATACTGCTCAAAAAGGATGTGTAGGATAGTTGAAGTTGACCTTTCAGGGAAAGGCAAGAATGCTGTGTACGTCACAGTCTATAATTTACTTAAAGGCAGGATTTATGGTAAGTACATGTTTATCATAACATTAAGGGTGTTTTGACATAAGGGCAGGATTTAACGTAAATAAGTGCTAACAGTAGATAAAGTTGGAATCTTAGGGTCATTCCCAGAACTGGGGTTAATCAGAAGTCAACACAGCAGATTAGCATCCAAAATGGAGTTACTTTAGCCTCCACAGGCCCTCTGCCACCTTCTTGAAAGTCAGAATGACAACTGTCTCAGGATGAGTGGTAAAGTGGCTTTTCTCTGGGAAGCTCTGTCTGTTATTAGGCACATGGTTTCCACAGGGAAGGGCCATTTGTAGCCTGGAAGTTACTAATTATTCCTCCTACCTGCTCCCCAATTTCCTTATTTTGTTTTTATCTATTTTTTTATTTGTATAGAGCTAACAGTTAGACGTTGTCATGTACATGTTTATTATTATTTTGTATTGGCAGGTTTTCCATATGCAAACTATGGTCTTGGTACACATTTTATGTCCTGTTTCCCTTCTCCACCTGGCCCACTCTGCCATGAAAGTGTGAGAGTCTTATGCTAACTTCACTTCAGCGCACAGATCCTTGGGTAGCCCTTTTCTGCTTCTTTGTGCTTTGCTATTCCCATTGCTAGTCCTTCGTCCCCTCATCAAACCAGTCTCATGGCATCTCCCAACAGATGGGGAATTTTGTGCATGCTATTACTCTACTAACAGGGTATATTGCACTCCTTCAGATTGTTTTTGTAAATAAAAGAGCATCTCCTTACACAGTTTTTGCCTGAATGTTTCTCAAAATTCCTGCTTTACAGATGACAAAATCAAGGTATCTATTAGAATGAGAAAGTTCCTCACAGAAGTGCTGCTAGTCCATGTGACAGTTTTCTGCAAAGAAGCCAAGGGAATCCCCTCTGGCCAGATAAAGCTCCTTGGGACAAGGTTGGTGAACTGAACACTACCTTTTGTAATTATCATATAGGTGCCTTTGTGCAAAGTTTCAAAAGATACCCCTCCCTTTTGGGCAGATAGAGGCTTGCTCTTGAGCATGTGTCTTGATAAATGGAGTACTCCCTCAACTGAGTGCTGTGTGCAGGACACAACCTGCTCAACTGTGTGGACCGGCTCTAGTTCCCCACCAAGATATTGGAATTGAATCTAATTCTTTTGTTTATGATAAGAAGACCCTCATATTGTTCTATTAAGAAAGAATTTCTGGAGGACTGGTTCTAAATATGAAAATGCAATTTCTAGTTACATTCACATACGCTACTTAATGATGTTCTCTAGGCCTACTCCCCAACTCCCAACCCAACCTTGGACCAGAGGTAAAATGAGAGAGGATGAAGAACAAGACATTGGAGGCAATGCTAAGAAAATGCTTGTGTAAGTTCAAATTTCAGAAGGCACATTGAACAAAACTCTTGCATGCTGCTTCACTCCCCATTGTATTATTTTATAGACAGCTTGTTATTCTTACTTACAAACATATAAATTCAGTGATGTTTGGCAGCTCACATGTAATTTTCGAAAAAAACATGAAGTACCCTTTTTACATGGACTGAAGATGTCTTCGCTGGTTAGGCTTGAGGGTAAAAATGGATACAATTATATATTCATTTAATTATTCATAACTTGAGTTGAAATTTATGTATATATATTTTTCACTTATTCACTTTATAAAATTCTAAACTAAACCCAGCAGCAGTTTTGTCTTTGGCATGGTGACAAGTTTCTTTTCTACAGTAAACCAAAGGAATTGTTCCAGAGAGAATTTGTGCTTCCCTATTTCAGAAAATCAAATTGGACTATATATATATATTACACATCACCCTGTGTGATGCTTCCACATCTCAGAAAGTACTAGAAGGAAGTAGCAGCATACATTTCTAATAAATACTTCCACATACAGAATTAGATTATAGCCATTTTAGGGAAAAATTAGGCTTATTTGTGAGAGGATTTTAGTGTACAGGACTTTAGGGATTTGACTCATTCAGGGAGCCGGCTAGGTTATGGTTTGAAGTTAAGCAAGAGTGAGAGTTCAGATGTGGACGTAGCCATGTTTGTTGAGGTTAACGGGGTGAGCATTTCATCTAACAGAATTTAGGAAAGACTAATACTAGTTTAGGTTATTCATCAAAACCAATAGTGTGAACAAATCTTACAGTCCATATGCAAGTCCTCTGTGAAGATGTTTCTGCGACATCATAAAAAATGACAAATGTGAGTTTAAAACTATCTGAGGATACACATTTTATAATATAAAATAATAAAATTTGGAAAAATCAGCAACCATTTGGTTGCTATCACGGTTGCCACTTGGGAAGATGATGAGATGATGGACAGAGATCCATCTATACTGAGTTCTCTACACTGAATAGTGTACAAGACCTTTTATCCTGAATAGAGGTTGTTAGAAAAAGACACTATAAAAAAAGAAAGCCAAACCAACCAACCAACAAACAAAAAGACACTCCACTTAATAATTAATGCTCTTGCAAAAGTATCAAGACATAGTATCACCATGCTTCGTTTATAATTAAAATAAAGATTAATCTTGAAGAGGGAAGATTTCATTCTTCCTTCTCTCCTTTAAGATATGAAATGTTAGCAGCACTATGACTATCTATATTTAGAAAAATATGAGTAGTAGCCTCTGATTAGGAAAAAAGCAGAGTTTGATTGATTGATGATGATGATGATTTTACCAGTGATAATGCTTTTTAAATTCTTTCTGGGCTGGGGAAGTATAAATGAGAATTGACCAATGTAAGGGAACTGTTCTTCAGCCAATTTTAATCTTCTCATCGAGATCAACACAAATTTACATATAACACTGTCATTCACCAAAGCATTAACCATTCATTCTGCATCTTTACAGTCGAAGCACAATCTTACTTGTTTTGAGAAAACAAGTGCATTTCAAAGTACAAAAGTAATTGTTGGGTCAATTGGAAATCTAATATTGGACAAAACAAAGCACTAATATGGTTCTATATAAGGCCAATGCATTTTTACTGAATACAAATATAAAAATTAAAAGGTGGTATCATCTGATTCATTGTTGCAACGGATAAATGTCCTACAAATGTATTTCCAAAAATACTTTATATCCTAAAAGTAACTTATTCAACTGAGAAAATCTAGGTGATTATTTGTATTTTAAAACATGGGAGTCTGTAAATAGGTAAAATGTGTTAACTCATTTCTTTTTAATGAATTTCAGTACAATTGAGAAGGAAATATTAAAATTGTAACATTATTTTTTCATTTACATGGATTCCTTTATGATAAAGGAGAAATGCTTTCTCCTAATATAATTGCTAAGGCATCAAATTATGCTTACTAAGTGAATGATTTTATATATAAAACATATATATATGTGAATGAGATACCATTCCAGCTAACAATGACCTCACCCAGGCATTATTTACAAAAATTGTATCTAATATGCTTTGTGCTTAACTATGGGGGTGGGGGCTGGGGATTTGATTCGATAAGATGATTAATGCCTGAAATTACATTGTTAGTCTTTCCTTAATTAGCTTATGAGACTGATCCTTGTTAAAATGCAATTATTTTTCATAGAAGGACTTAACACATAAACCTTATGCTAAAATGGAAGGCATTCTGACTGGGTTGGGGTTAGGAGAAGCATTCTAGTCTTTATTTTGCTACAATCTCTGTGACCTTGGGCAAGTTACCTAACATCCCCTGACCTTCAGTTTCCTTGTCAATTTTTGAGGCACCTAAGACTCATTTTATCTAACTTAGCATTTTTCTAAAGCTGGGATTATCATTTCCTTAATTTTTAGAAATTCACTAAAGTAGGTGTTTAAGTACAAATATCTGAAAATTACATCTTATATGTCTATAGACTATCTTTCAAAAAATGGCATAAAATAAGAAGAGAATCCAAGTATGTACATAATTCCATGACACGTGATAGGAAAGATATTTTATTTATTATTATCATTATTATATATATATTTGTTGAGACAGAGTCTCACTCTGTTGCCCAGGCTAGAGTGCCATGGCGTTAGCCTTTCACAGCAACCTCAAACTCCTGGGCTCAAGCAATCCTTCTGCCTCAGCCTCCTGAGTAGCTGGGACTACAGGCATGCACCACCATGCCCGGCTAATTTTTTCTATATATTTTTAGTTGGCCAAT
>CAUYPO010082424.1:0-15944 GCA_963574435.1 Cheirogaleus major | reverse complement strand
ATGTCTGTAACATGATCTCCCCCAACTCCCCGTTCCCCACCATATTAAGAACCAGATACCATCAAACTGGTACTAACTGGTCAACACTAAGGTGCTCACAGGGTAGTAATACTCACTGGGTGCCCATCAGGTAGGGATTTGAGGGGAGTAGAGCGGGTAGGGTAGGTAAACCCACAGCTAATGGAGATGGGGCATACTGTATGTGGGGGAAGGACACACTTGTGGCCCTGGCTTGAGCGAGGCAAATGTATTTCATGTAACAAAAATATTTGTACCCCCATAATATCCTGAACTTAAATAAATAAATTAATTAATCCAGTATATCCAGCTTCTCCCAGAAAAGTCATGTCAATGATCCTTGGGAATTCTTTGATTCCATCCTTGTCCTACAGCATGGAAGGGAGTGGGATGCTCCATGAAGCTTTTAAGCTTTTACATGTCACCTCGTTGTCTAAAAGCACAAGGAAGAGGATGATAATGACTTTTCCTATTGCAGCCTCAGCGGTGGAAAATCAGACTTGAAATGTGTGTTCTCTGTGGCAGACCTTTGTTCCTTCTCTCTGTTTTGGCCACATCCTATTCCTGCTCCTCTGAGCCTTTGGCTTTAACAGAGCAAGGATGAATGGAAATTTGGCCTCTGCTTGATCAAGGAAGAGGAAGAGAGAGTGACTGCTATTGCAGTATGAGCAGCAGTTGAATCTGCTTAAATCAATCTGCAGTGGTCACAGGGAAAAAACACTGTTGGATCTTTCCCTGACAAAGGAAGTGAAGAGGCCCAGCTTATCTCCCACCACACCCACAAGCAGAGCCGGGCAGTATTTGAGGCAGCCCCAGCCACAGTTAGGGAAGGAGTGAATTAATTATTCTATTCCTTATTTACATCAGATATTAAACCAGTTACCCATGAGAAACAGCTCTTCTTGGTACTTGTGTCATATGTTCCCAGAACATATCCATATGTTCTGGAGGGTATGGATTGTGTTAATTGGATGGGTCACCCAATTCTATCACCATCTACTCTATAGGTAAGCTGAACAAGCCTCTGATGAAGCAAAAAAGAGTCGATTGTCCAAAAGTCTCTTTTCCCAAGCAAAACAAATATACTTTCAAAATAAATATATTATCTTAATGAATCTGCCCATATTAATTTGGCTATTACCTCACATGTAAAATAAACTCAAAATGTTTTTGTTCAATCGAATTTATGATGTTACCAAGTACATAAAAATAAATATTGTATCAATATTAAAACAGAGTTGCCTTAAAAATGGTACCACAAGTTCACATTTCTAATAAATTTGTTTATGTGGAAATTTCTCTATTTAAAAATCACAGGCACATAAACAGCCTTCTCAACAAACATGAAAGTGAATGAATAAATTTGGATGTTTTTGCTTTAAAAAAATCCCACAAACTTCAATTCTATTGATGAGATATTGATTTCAAGAAGTGCCAGAATTTAAATTGGGTTCTAGGCATAGTACATCTATGTTGCAGTTACACTTACCTGTGACTCTTTTGCTCTTTCTTCCTTCATGATTTGGCTTCATCCTTAGACTGTTGGTAAGATGAATCAAGTGTTTCCCAGCAGCACATCTAGACGTGACAACCTTCAGAGAACAAAGAATCTCTGTCTTCCTATGACTCTTATAATTGAGAAAATCTTGCTTTAAAGTTCCCCAGATTTGTTTCTTGTTTCCTTTACCAGAACTGGATGAATATCCATCTCTACCAACCATGAGCAAGCAAAATAGTGTTGTCATGATTAGCTTGCATCAGTTACTGGAAAGTCAAGCATCATTGCCATTTATACTTATCTAGTAAATGTACCCAAAGATTTCCAATAATCTGTTTACGTTGATATTTTCCTGTCACCTAGTTGATTATGCATTCAGTTAATATCAGGAATGCATAGGATATTACAGGTTTTCCAGCCATATTTATATGCCAATGTGGTCTTGATGCTTACTCTTAGCTTCCTTAAACAATCTAAAAAAATAAAATTCAAAGTTCTCTTAGCATAGAATCACCAATTCTAGCACTTGTTTAAAATTTTCAAATGAAAATATAAAATCAAACTGATGTAGCCAGGCTAACTTAAAGAAGTATCACTTCTGATGTGTGTTCCTGCAATAATTGCACTTATTGACAGGTGTTATTTATTTGTGTTTGAAATTTCCTTGTACTTATTATTTCCTCTTCAAGTGAGATATTGAAAAAATAAAACAAATAGGCTGGGAACCAAATTTAATGTCAATTGGAAATGCACATGTAAAACAGCAACAAAAATGTTCCTTATTTCATAGCTGAGTCCAGCAAGAAGAATGAATGTAATGCAGTATACCCAGAATAAATTTCAAAGAAGATAAAATTAAATATAAATGAGGATTTAGTTTCTGAAAAGGAAAACCTACATATGCTAGGAAAGCCAGTAATTTTTATGTCTAGTGCACATCCCCAAGATGCCAAAATTAACTTCCTAGTAACTTTCAGCCTTTTCTAGAGAGAGGCTGGTCATGCTTTTATGCAATTTTCCTGAACTTAGAATATCTTTTAAAATAATCAAAACAGAGAATTGAAAAGTGAAAAATAATTAATAGAACTGTTTTTTGTAAATAAAATTATTTTTTATTTATTGCAAAATATTAGACTTGTAAATTAACACAGAACTAAAAATTTTACAATTATTGGAACATTTTAAAGATTATTGCTTATTTACTGTGTCTTAATAGTCTAACAGAAACTTCTATTTCATCATAAAATATAAAATGTATCTAAAATGTATCATAAAATATCTAAAATGTATCTTTTCAGTGAATATATACTATATATATAGCGTTTTTATTTCAGAGTATTACATCAATTGCTTTTGTACTGCTTGAGTCAAAGTTATAAGTGTGCCCATCACCCAGATACTGTACATTGTACTGGTTAGGTGTAAATTTAACTATCCCTTCCTCCTCCACCCCACCTGCTTGATTTCTATGGAGTTTTACTTCCATCTGTGCACATGAGGGCTGGTCAGTTAGTTCCAATTTAATAGTGACTACATGTGGTTGTTTTTCCATTCTTGTGATACTTCACTTAGGATAATGGTCTCAAGTTCAACCCAGATTGTTGCAAAAAGTATTAATTCATTTTTTATGGCTGGTATACAAATACCACATTTTGTTAATCTATTTACTCATTGATGGGCACTTGGGTTGATTCCACATCTTTGTGATTGTGAATTGCGCTGCAATAAACATTCGAGTCCAGGTGTCTTTTTGATAAAGTGACTTTTTTCCTTTGGATAAATACCCAGTAGTGGGATTGCTGGATCAAATGGTAGGTCTACTTTTAGTTCTTTGAGGTATCTCCGGACTATTTTCTATAGAGTCTACACTAGTTTGCAGTCCCACCAACAGTGTATAAGTGTTCCTTTCTCTCTGCATCCACGCCAACATCATTGTTTTGGGACTTTTTGATAGAAAGCCATTCTCACTGGAGTTAGATTATATTTCATTCTGGTTTTGATTTTCATTCCTTTGATGATTAGTGACATTGAGCATTTTTTCTTATGTTCATTGGCTATTAGTCTGTTATTTTTAAGTGGCATCAAGCAACTGTTTGAATCAGTCTTATGAAATTTCTAAATATACTTGTGGCTTTTGCATAAGAATAAAATAGTCTTAGAAATTTTCTAAGATTCAGTTTTAGACTGAACTACAAAGAGCAAGTTACTAACCTTTGTTGAAGCAGCAAAATTATTCCATTCTTTAAGTTTTGAACCTTGGTGCCAATAAATCAATCATATCACCAGTTATGGTCTGTTTCTATGACTTTTAGGACCTCAGGAATATTCCCATTTTAAAGGTGAGCAGAATGAAATACAAGGATGAGGCACAAATTTTGGAACCTCTGGAACTTGAGAGAGCTATTGGGCCTTGAAAAAATAAGTATAAAGCAATATGTTAGAAATCTTAACTACTTTATATTTAAGAGTCATATTGCCAATAAATAAACAAGTGAAGATTCTATTGCTAAATGCACAAGAGAGTAGGATTATTAAACCATATTTTATTTTATTTTATTACATTCCTCTCAGTGCTCTCAGTCTACAATGCTTAATGTGAGGCATTAAAATGTTATGGTTAGTTCAGAATCATATTAACGTTTAAATACTGTATATATGTAGTCTAAAATGTATTCTTTGAAGTATTATTTACTTAAGAACTTTATATAACTCAAATTGGTATTTAATGCAATAAGAATGGATGGCACTCAGTTATTAATCCATTTTAATATATCATAATTTACCATTTTTAGAGGTGGTTTTGCAACATTCTCTGAATATTTGCACTTGCATTCTGCTTTAATCTCTTACTTATACTAATTTCACATAGATCAATTTAACTGTTAGCTAAAATGTACAAATAGTGAAGATTAAACCTCACTATGGTTTGCTGAGTACAGTAAAAAATAGCAAATCTCACTTTGCTGAGGAGATTCTGGCTCCACTTGAAAGACAAAAGGGAAAACTAATAACATAGGAATAAGCAGAACTTAATTTCCCTTACTTTGACCTTTGACACTTTCGTCCTTTTTCCTCTTCTTTTTTCCTACTTTTTTTTTGTCATCTCCTCCTCTCCTGGATGTTGACAAGCTGTAAGGCTTGCAAAAACAGCTATGAAAATAACTGTCCTGAAAATTGCAAGGAGGAGATTGAATCAAGGATCCTGAGCAAGAGGCATAGAAAGCCATTAAAACCTCCAGTTTTACAGTAGTTAAAAAAGAAAACTGCATCCTGTTTCATACCTCTTTCTTCTTCAAGCATTATAAAACTCCAATAGAGACTCAAAGGCCTTTTTTTTCTTTTTCTTGTCACCTTTCTAAAAGTTTACTGTTCTTTGTTGAAGATGCTATATATGCTGGAATTCAAAGCCACGTCTCAGAGAACTACTCATTCTCTGGGTATCTCTCATCTGTGTATGTGATGTACATGTTTATAAATGTGTTTTTCTCTTGTTACTCTGTGTCTTGTGTTAATAACAGGGGTCCTTTCCAATTGCAAACCTTTTCACCTGCACGGCACTGTCTGTCTCTGTCTGTCATCTATATTTATCTACCTAATCAATCAATTGTCTATCATTTACCTATCTATCCAATCATCTATCTTAGAATTATAATTTAGAAGGGAGATATTTATTACTAGGAGGCAAAATAGTAAGACAGTTCTGTTTTTGTTTTTTACAGTAGATATTACTTAGCAATGTAGAGTGAGTTTTCATGTTAGGTTATATGGTCAATATTTTACAAAATTGAATGAGCTAAATCAGCAGTTCCAAGGTTTTATGAAACTATGCTTAAGGGATAAAGCATGGAAACAAAATAAAAATGTGCCAGAAATTGTATCTTGTTTCTTTTTCTTTTTCCTTTTTTTTTTTTTAAAAAAAATTTTAATAGATTTAGGGGGTACAAGTTGAATTCTATTACATTTATATATTCTATGGTGGTAGAATCTGGGCTTTTAGTGCACCCATCACCCAAGTAATGTACATTGTACACCACAGGTCATTTTTTATCCCTCACTGCCTCCCATCCTCCTCCCTTTTGAGTCTCCAATGTCCATTATACTGCTCTGTATGCTCTTGTGTAGCCATAGTTTAGCTCCACTTGTAAGTGGAGCATGCAACATTTATTTCTGTTTCTCAGTTACTTCACTTAGGATAACAGTCTTTACTTCCATTCAAGTTGCTATAAAAGACATTATTTCATTCTTTCTTATTGCTCGGTAGTACTACATGGTATATCTATATACACCACATTTTCTTTATCCACTCATCAGTTGATGGGCACTTCCATATAGGTTAATTCCATATCTTTGTGATTGTGAATTGTGCTGTGATAAACATACACATGAGGCATCTTTTTGATACAATGATTTATTTCCTCTAGGTAGATACCCAGTAGTGGGGTTGCAGGATTGAATAGTAGATCTACTTTTAGTTCTTTGAAAAATCTCCATACTGATCTCCATAGAAGTTATACTATAGAAATTACATCTTTTCAAATAATTAAACTTATAAGTTTATAATTTATAGTAATAGTATATCATGTATAACAATAATCTATAAATTATAATTATAATAATCCCATGATTCAGGAGAAATTTATGGAAAAACATATTATCAGCAAGTTTCAGGAGTACAATTTTTCAAGGGTGTATAGAAGCAGAAGAATGTAAAAACCTTTGTTCTTGGGAGATCACATCTATGGCAATTGAAAATCCTTTGAGGAATCAAGAGCTTCATAGGAATAACCTTACCAAAATTTGGCAAACTGAAGGATTTATCCACTAACTCCCCCCAAGGATTGAGGGTTGCCACCGAGGCCATTAAATCTCAAGCAACTTTGGGTTGCCCTGTGCTTGGGCTAAATGGTCTCCCACGGCACTAGAAAATGCCTTTGGCAAGAAAAGAGTCACAGGTGGAATATACCAGCATGTAGGGAATCATCCACTCTAGCGTAAGTGAACTCAGAGGTGGACTGAAGAGCCACGGGGCATGGCATCAACAGTATCTTACACCATTCATGTTCCACATTGAGGCCTCTCTACCACTGACACTTGATGGTGGTGGATGACCTCCATCTCTAGAAATAACTTCAATAAAACAGGAAGTTCAGTGAAAAAAGCTGTAGTTCCAGCAGCTGCAGCTGGTTCCAGGGTCATAATTGATATGCATTGTTTCCTTCCTCCACCACCCAATCTAGATTCTCCTCACTCTCAGCCAGAACTTCTGCTGGTCTTGATTTCTTGTCTGGCAAGAAAGTGAATTGCACTCCTGAGGTATCAGAACCCATGATCATCATGCCCTTTTAGGCTGTGGTTAGTGCAATTTCACATTTATTTTTATAAACAAGTCCTCCACATGAAGTTGAAGAACATATGTGCTACTTGAATCTCTCTATTGGAAGAATGTCCCCTCACTACTGTTCTTTAGTGTCACCTCTATGCAGGGCTATAATATGGCCACAACTTATCCTTGCTTACACCAAAAAATTGAGTCAACCAATCTATGAAACAGACACAAGGGTTCTTTCACAAGGCCATGGTGTGAACTGAAGGAGATGCACCAGTGGAAAAGAAGTCGATGACATAATATTCTGGTCCATTTGTTTGTGTAAATTGCTTGTCCCTCTGTATCTGCTTGGGTACAGTCCTACATGCACCATTTCCACTGAGTTACTACTGGAACTTACCACTGAACTTGCTTAACTTTACAATGTGGGGTCTGACAATACCCAGCTCTCATGGATACCCTTGGTCTCATAGCAAGTTAATATTCCACAATTAGCCTTTTTCAGGACCTGGTAGTGTGACAGGAGCTGTTTATTCAAATAGTGAATATTTCTCTGCAGCAAAGGGCATGGAGTTGTTCTAGCACCTGAAGGTCTGTGCTATAATTCTCTTTGGGGGCTTCCCAATGACAGTACACCATCCTAATCTATGACAGTTGTCTTTAGCACCACAAGATCTGCCAGCCTGGGTGGTCCAATCAAACAGACAGGTTCTATCGGGGCCTAAACCAGCTGCAGAGGACCCCCTTGTTCTGGGCCCCACACAAAACAAATGTAGACCAGTAAAACAGACTGTTGAATTTGACTCAACTGTGGATTGGCTGAATGTATTCTTTTTCTTTTGGTACGTAACAAATTACCATGAATTTAAAAACACCCATTTATTTTCTTACAGTTTCTGTGGGTCAGGGATCCAGGTAGAGGTGAACTGGGTCCTCTGCTCAGAGTCTCACCAGGCTGAAATCAAGGCGCTGCCGGGGGAGGCTCAGATCTGGGTTAATGAGGGATCACTATTCTTCACTGTTAAAATAGACCACAGCCTTCTATTTATAAGTTCTTCACTCTCAGCAGTTATATAAATCAACAAGTCTTTCTTATCCTATTGATGTGATGATTGTCTGTTATCCACTGCTACAGGTCTCAGCCAAGATTCCCTGGTCATCATCCTTGCTGTTGCTTATACAAATTACATCTACCTTTATTCTGATGTTTAATGTCCAACACTCAGCTTTTGCTATTCCAACCCCATTTCATCCCCATGATACTAAGGATTTCAGTTTCTTGACAGCTTCTTTTTCCATCAACCATGGGTTAGAGAGGACAGCTACCTCTGAGCTACTCTGTGATACTGGTGCCATCTCACTTTCTTTAGTAAAGGGAATGATCTCTGGCTTCTTCCAAAATTCATAGTAGGCAGTTTTCTGATATCATGTAATAAATCTCCTTGTGACATCCATTAAATAAAGATATTTATTTCAAGGAATTGGTTTAAATGATTGTAGGAGCTGGCAAGTCAAGTCTGAAATTGTAGGGCAGGCTGTTAGGAAGGGCAGGCTGGAGCCCTTGGACGCGGGCTGGAGCTGCTGGCCACAGGTGCGATTTCTTCTACTTCAGAGGAGCCTCAACTCTACTGTTGAGGCTGCACAACTGATTGAATCACGCCCACTCAGATTATCTGCGATAATCTCCCCTGCTTAAAGTTAACTGATTATGCACTTTAATCAAATACATTCATAGCAACACCTAGTTTAGTGGTTGATTGAATAAATGGTGGTGAAAGCCAACTTGACACAAAACTAATCATCACAGAGAACACGTGAAGAGAAGGAGAAGACAGGGCTCATGCAGATGAGGCAAGACCTAGCTCTTATTTTCTCTTATGTTCAGAGAGGAAAGTGCTAATTTAAGCCACTTACACTTGACTTTTATACATATTCTAAGCCTACATTTGAACGTGTACTTCTGTTGGTGACATGGAACTGACCTGGTCAGACTGGTATCGCCTTCCTGATGGAAGAACTAAATTAAGGAGATTAGAAGAGTTTTCCCACCTGTCTGCATGAAGGTTTCCACATATATACATGTGTAATTTCTTTTAAGCAATCAGTCTTAAAACTCAAATTTATTGTAAACTAGAGATACGGTTGACCCCTCTTCTTCCCAGAGAATCAGAAAGGATCTGAAAGCCCTTCAGTTCCCTACGTGGGATTGCTTCTGAGGGTACACGGCTCTTGCTTAATTACCTAGGGATCAGTGATGAGTGGGCAGTTCTGGCTTATAAGAAATACTTGTCTGCTGTTATCCAATAAAATCTCTAAGATGTGTTATAGTAAGACATCCATTAAGTTAGCTATAAACGTACATTTTATTTTGATTGAAAATTCTTGCTCTCCCATTCTGCTTTATTCTTATCTATGTTGTCTAACCCAGCATGTTTGAACAGGTCATCCAAAGAGCAATTTACAGTTTTACATTCCTTAATCATTACCAGCAATTCAAAAAGCCCCCAAACTCAAACACAAACACAATGAATGCAGTATATTCTATCATTAATTTTCCCTAAAGTTATTAAACTCCGTGAATGGCATCACCCATCTCTTAGAAATTAAATGTTTATTAAAGTTCTGTTTTGAAACTCTTTCCTATCCATTTTCTCTTTTCCATGCAGTTCCAAACAGAGGACACTCACTCAGGTGCCTAATTCATGACTGAATTCCTTCTTCAGCAGCGGGAGCTCGACCTTTCCTCCCTCCACCGGATCTAGTGTATCTCCTTCATGATCTCTAAAATCAGACTCATCCATCATTGAGTCATCGATGTGTCCAGTGCTGTAAAGTTCCTAAAGTTCAGGAGAATACATAATATCTCATAAGTAGCATCATACTCATAAAATTTAGAACACACAAATCCTCAGCCATTGTAGCAGTTATACCCAATAAAAAATGATATCTTAAAATCCAGTGTGTTTTATAGGCCCTCATTGTAATTGTCATCCAGAGGCCCTGCTTTGGTCTAAGGAATATTGTTAAATACACAATAGAGGGACTTCTCTCATCAAGTGTTTGCTGATAAGCTGTGTTTCTCTTTTCCCTGGGGACAAAAGCTCATCCACAAATACTGTCTCCTCTCTTTTCTATAAATGTTGTTTAAACCATACTTCTCTAATTGTAAAGCTGAGCTCACGAGTCTTTGCTGAAGATCTTTCTTCTCATTAATTGTCATCCTTTTAAGAAAGCTTTTTTTTTCTGGGCCTCAGTTCTTGGAACTCCAATCAAGTGACAAAAGGCAAAATCAGGGAAAAATGACCCAGTGCCAAGAAGCAGTGGAACAATAAAAAAGAAGTATAAAGCATGTAAGAACTGACACACACAGCAATTATTAACAAAAAAGCCATGCATTTTGAAATTAAAAAGAAGCAAATAAACCCATAGCTCAAGTAAGAAATAATAATGGAAATTAAACATACATAAACCTGGCCAGGCATGTTGGCTGATGCCCATAATCCCAGCACTCTAGGAAGCTGAGATGGGAGGATGGCTTAAGGCTAGGAGTTCAAGACCAGCCTGAACAAGACTGAGACCCCCCATGGACCTCCAAAATAGAATTATTAGTCAGACATGGTGACAAACACCTGTAGTCCCAACTACTTGAGAGACTGAGGAAGGAGAATCACCTGGGCCCAGGAGTATGAGGTTGCAGTGAGCTATGATGATGTTACTGCACTCTAGCCTGGGTGACAGACCAAGGCGCTATCTCAAAAAAAAAAAAAAAAAAAAAAGTAAACCTGAATGGCAATTAAATACTACCTATAGAACTAATGGGATACAACTAAAATGGTATTTGAGAATAGTTTATATCTTTGAATGTTTATATTGGAAGAGAAGACAGGCTAAAAATTACTAAGGTCAGAATTCAAGAGGTCAGAAAATGAAAAAGAATAAATACAGAGAAAATAGAAGAGATGAGTTAATAAAGAAAAAATCAGATAACAATACAATAGAAAACTAAGTTATAATGAAGAGGATCAAAAAGACTATAAATGACTTCTTGAAAACCTCATTAAAGTGAAAAGTCTCTGATAACATTGATCAACTTGAGGGAAAAAAATAAGTCACAAATAGACTAAGAAATAAAAAGGGTAACTACAAAGTCCAGTGGCTAAAGATAAAGAATTCCATCAGTAACTCTATTCCAAAAAAATTGAATCAAAATAAATAATAAAACTCAGCAAACTAATACAACCTCTATGGAAAGCAGTCTGGAGATACCTCAAAGAACTAAAAGTAGAACTACCATTTGATCCAGCAACCCCACTGCTGGGTATCTACCCAAAAGAAAAAAAGACAACTGCACTCGAATGTTTATAGCAGCAGAGTTCACAATTGCAAAGATGTGGAAACAACCCAAGTGCCCATCAGTCCTTAAGTGGATTAATAAAATGTGGTGTATACACTCACACACACACACACACACACACACACACACCATGGAGTACTACTTAGCCATAAAAAACGGTGAACTAATACCTCTTGTATTATCCTGGATGGAGCTGGAGATCATTCTTCTAAGTGAAGTATCACAAGAATGGAAAAACAAACACCACATGTGATCACCATTAAATTGGTACTAATCTATCACAATTTATGCACACATATGGAAGTAACATTCATCGGGTGTTGGGTAGGTGGGAGAGGGAGGAGGGGATAGATAAACTCATATCAGGTGTGGTGTTCACTGTCTGGGGGAGGGTCACTCTTGTAGCTCTGACATGGGCAGTACAAAGGCCATACATTGGCATTTAACCAAAGCCTTTGTACCCCCGTAATACTCTGAAATAAAAAATAAATAATAAAACTCTAGAAAAATATTATATCAAAATTGACTCAATAAAACTTAACAGGAATAAACTTACAACTTTTATGAAAATTTTACATTAAGGTCAAACTCTTGTAACGAATACCAAATCAAGCTTTAGAGGTTCCTTTTACCAAACATTCAAGGAGCATGATTACCAATAGTATTGAAAATTTTCTAGAGTACAAATAAAAAGAAAATAAACTTTAATTCATGCTATGATGCCAGTGTACATGTGTAATTAAACCCCAAATTACCTGTATAATAAAGGAAATTAAAGGCCAAATTCAATGATGAGGGGAAATACAAATATCTAAAACAAAATATTTGCAAATTTGGGTGTGTGTTTAATGTGTTTCAATATGTATGTAGAAAAGCAAAGGATCAAGAACAGCTAAGATCCTCCTGAAGAAAAAGAATAAAGTGAGACAACAGGTCCTACCAGTTTTCAAGACTTAAGAAAAAGCCCCACACTCGTATGGAACACACAAATGGACACATGAGAGTTAGGTGTATGGCACATCACTGAACCCAGTTCTTCAGGAACTCATCAATAAACAGCATGGAAAAATTTTATCCGTATTAAAACATTAAAATTGTACCCCTGTGTCACAGCATTCTAAAAAAGAATTTTAAATGGATATAGGAATTATATATGAAAGTCACCATTTTAAAGTATTTCGAAGAAAATATAGGACAATGTCCTTTTTACCTCTTAATAGGAAAGATTATCTAAATGGGGCCACAGAAGTGCTGTCCTTAAAAAGAAAGGATTTATATCCACTCATGTATATGAAGAATTTTGATCACCAAAAGAAACCATTAAAATGTGTATAAAATGAAAAGAGAAATCTCTTATCAGGAGAACACATTAGTAACATATATTAGTATTCACAGAGATAGATACCTGAAATATATGAAATTATTCCCAACATCATTAGTAATTACAGCCCAAGGAAACATTATTTTATATTCATTAGATTAACAAAATCTAGGAACTCAGATGATGTTAAGTGTTAGCAAAAATGTGAATCAGCTATAACTCTTACACACTGGAGTTGGGGGGTGGGAGTGTAAATTGACATAACCCGTTTTGGAACACGCTTTCCAAAATGGTTTAGTTGAACCATTAATGTTTGAACACTAATGCACCTACCACACAACAAGCAGGTTCCCAGGGTTTGACTGGAGTCAAACCAGGGTCTTCCCTAGTGCGTTGTGACACGGTGGGCAACAGTGGGTTGCAGGTGTGTTGAGATACTGAGTCCCCACCGGCCTTGGGGAGGCTGAGTGAGGTCAGGGCTCTCATTTGCCTCTGACCTGTTGGGCAGCCTTGTTCGTTTTCCATGTTCTAGGGCACACAAACTTATGCGATTCTCTATTTGTACCAGGAGACAACAAGTGCCAGCATTTCATATTAATAGGAATTGATATCCATGATTTGAAACATAGATAAATTGTTGTTTGGTCTCACACACAGGATGAATAAACTAAGCTATGTGCTTAGAAGCACATTTACTAGAAAGGGGTACATACATTTGAAGGCTGTGATGGTTAATTTTGTGTCAACTTGACTAGGCTTAGGAATGCCCAAATAGCTGGAAAAATATTATTTCTGGGTGTGCCTGTGAGGATATTTCCAGCAGAGATTACCATCTGAGTCAGCACACTGAGTAAGTAAGAAGATCACCCTCCCCAAGACAGGTGGCTGCCATCTAATCCACTGAGGTTCTGCATAGGATACAAAGGCGGGGGAAGGAAAATTTGCTCTCTTTGCTTAAGTTGGGTGATCCTTCCTTTTTTGCCCTTGGATATCTGTGCTCCTGGTTTTGGGCCTTTGAACTCAGACTAGGAATTATATCTCCGGTTCTTCCTGTTCTCAGGGCTTCTGTTTTGGACTGGAATTATACCACAGGCTTCTCTTGGCCTGCAGCTTTCAGACAGCAGATCCTGGGACTTTTCAGCCTCCATAATCATGGGAGCCAATTCCTCAAGATAAATGTCTTTCTACATATTTATATATCTCTCTATATATATCCTATTGGTTCTGTTTCTGTGAAGAACCCTGATTAATAGAACAGCATTTTTATAAAGCAGAAAACGAACAGCACGAAACAATATATTGCCTAGGAACACAAATGTCGGTGATAAAACTATTTTAAAAAGTAAGCTAATGATGAGCATAAAATTCAGGAAAAATGGTTTCTAGGGGAGAGAGTGAAGAAGATGGGATAGGGATGAGCTCAAAGAGATGGAAATGGGAGCGTTCTAGTTATTAAGCCTCTCCTGGAATTGTTCTTGCCAAGGTCACCAAATGGTCCACATCTAACAGCCCCGATTCTCAGTGCCGTCTGCTTTACTCGTCAATGCCATTTCATACAGCTTCTTACTCCTTCCTGCTTGGTGTGCTCCTGGTCACCTGGTTTCCAAGATACCACACTTTCTTGGTTTTCTTCAATCTCATTGGCTCTTACTTCTCGGTCATCATTGCCAGATCTTACCTCCCAATCTTTTAGCATTTCGGTGTCCTAGGACTTAATTCTTGTTCCACTTTTCTTTTTGGTGTTCTCCATCTTTGCTAGAAATGATCCCATCTCTGGTTTTTTGTGCTAGATAACAAAAGTAAAACCTTTCATCTCCATCAAGTCTTTGCTCAGGAAGTTTCTTCTCCTTCTGCTCCCCGTTTCTAACACCCCCAAACTCAGAGGCTGGAGCTCAGGCCAGGCCCCAGACCACCAGCCAGGTGTGTACCCAGGCACATATGGGTGCGGTCAGCCGGGCTGCCCCTGGGCCCTGCCTTCTGTGGCAGGCAAGAGATGCTACTTTCTCAATAGTGATAAGCCTAAGCACTGAAATTAAAATTGCAAACTGTTCTTTTTGTCTCCTGCCTCCAGCCAGTCCTTCCCACAATTCACTATTCACTTTTCTCTTTTTTCTCCATAGCATGTATTTAATACATTTATATGCACCCAGTATAATTTATTCATTATGCTTATTGTCTGTCACCTGCTGCTGCAATGTAAACAAGGTAGAATTTTGTGGTTGTTGTTGTTGCTATTGGCTATTTGTGCATCAAAGTACTTAGGAAATGCCTAGCACAGAGTAAATGCTCAATAAACAGTTGAATGAATGAATCATTTTTTCTTGTTAGTCTAAAACCTACTGAATGTCGATTGGAATGACTTATGAATTGATTGTTGTTTTTGAAAAAATCTATAATGTTGTTTTTAAAAATTAAAATAGACTTAAATAAAACTTACAAATCAGAATGCATGTTGTATCTTGAGAAGACTACGAGACAGAACTTCAAATTATAATTTGGGAAAATATCATTTTTAATAAGAATCTTACATGGAAACTTTCATGTGTAAATACACAGTAAATTGAACTCAAATGAATACCATGAAAAAACAGAAATTCAGATATGACTTATTATACAACTCATATTTTAAAAAAAATTTAAAGATGATTAGGTACAAGGTACAGACTCACAGATCTAATCAATGAGACACACAGGATGTTATACAATTGTCACAAAGACCCCCCAAAAATATTTACAAATTGGGAAATTTGTTGGAAACTCACTGGCATAAAGTATAAAAACAATGAGATGAGAAGTACTTTTGCTAAATGTGAATTACAGAGTAACAGAACAAACAAGAGGGGTATAAAGTGCACAGAGATTCTCTCTCTCCTGTGAGTCTTTACTCCTTTGAAAATACCCATGACTTTTGCTAATAGATTAGAAGCCATGTGGCTGTAAGGGTCCTGGTGCACAGTTCTCCAAGAGCTCAAAGTAGCCCCTAACTGTCAAACTTTTATAGTTCTCCTTCACAATCTATTTCCTTTTCTTTAAAACACGTGTTTAATTTTAAATACATAAGCAATACAGGAATGAGTTTTCATTATAAAACATTTGTGAAAACAGATAACAGTTAAAATTATGCCTGGTCACCGTTGTCATTTCCAGAGTTCTCTACGATGATAATTGTTGTTTTTCCTCTATATGGACACAGTAACATGTATGTTGCCAAAATACATAATCAAGGAGTGTTTTACAAAAATGCTGTCTTTTTTTTTTTTTTTTGCTTTTATTTCATCATATAATCGGGGTACAAATGTTGTTAGGGTTACATACATTGCCCCTCCCCCCCTCTCCCCCACCTGTCAGAGCTTCAAGTGAGTCCAATCCCCAGGTGGCCCAGGCAAGGCACACATTATGTAACTCTACACTTCCTCCCCCCTCCCGC